>CAWUFW010009522.1:600000-777289 GCA_963921515.1 Calotriton arnoldi
CTTGTTTTGGTGTCTACAACCATATAAAAATCTGCTATATTTTTATAAGTTGGTGTTGGATTTATTTTGAGTTGTGTCAATTGCTTATTGTCCATTTTAGTGTTCAGAAATGCTTAACACATTTTCCTCTAGCAAAGCCTGACTGCTCTGTGCCACACTACTAGGACTGACCTAGGGATTTATTAATGTGAAACCAAAGGACCTATGGGGTATCATAAGAATATTAAGCAGTGAAGCCTAACCAGCCATACTGCATAGTTCTCCTCTTCCCTGTTACAGCCCTGGGATCCTGAACTTGTGTTTCACCAGTACCACTTGGTCATAAGTGATTTTTGCATGAGCAATCCACTATTGACTTTAGACCCAAATTATTGTTTTCATTTTTTTTTTAAAAAGGTTTAATTGGTATTGTTAGGGTACTGTGTAAATCCCTATTCCAAAATAAGTAACAACTTAGAAAGTTAGGAATATTTTGTAAAGTTTTTGTAAAGGTTCAAAATGGTCCCAACTTTCAAAGAAAAGGCTAATGCACAACAGAGGCTGACAAGATCCTCAACCTGCTTTTCCTCTCAGCTCTGAAGGTGAGTGATCTGAGAGCCTTGTGCAAATATTGGCACATTGGCTTTGGAGCAACAGCCACAAGGGAGGACCTTGAAAAGGCAGTCAGCTCTTAAGAGAAAGAAAAGCCAGAAAGAGATGGATGTTCCAAAGAAGAAGACCCTGAAGAGGGTGAGGATGATGCCTTAGTCCAAATAGAAGATGATGGGGAAGAAGGTGAAGACCACAACTCTCTACCCTTTGCCAGACCCCCTTCACCAACAGGAAGTGACAGAAGTCACTGTAGCAGAATCCCTACTGGTAAGGTGGTAGTAAACCTTGAGGAGGAGCTTGATCTCCTCTCACTAGAGGGAAAAAAAGACTGAACTCAAGGAAAGGAGACTAGCCCTAGAATAAAGAAGGTTCAAAATGGCTTAAAGCCCAAGGATAATGGTGGCAGCAAGTCAAACTGGGAAAAAGAGGAAACCTATGACCCTAAGATCCCCAAAGGGTTTGACCCAAAGTTTAGTGACGGTGATGACATCGACAAGTGGTTTGCAGCCTTGTAGAGAGCCTGCAAAATTAGAAGGATAGGTTACCATCACTGGGGCTCTCTAGTGTGGGAGTTGTTCTCAGTCAAGGGCAGAGAAAGACTTCTGACCCTTAATGAGGATGTAACTGAGTCCGATCAGCATATGAAGACAACTTTAATAGAAAGATTCAGACTCACCACAGAGGAGTAAGAGTGTAGTTTAGGGACATGTATACAGGTCAAAAACAGACATGGGTGGATTTCATAGATTTCTCAAAGCATTAGAAGTCTGGATAAAGGCAATGTGTGTGGCAACACAAACACAGATAGCACGCTAGGCAAGCCATGGGAGTTTGGTCCCTGAAATAATGACCCAAACATCCCAGCACAAAAAAGGGTAAGAAGCTGGACCAGTCAGTTCAAAAGAACCAGATGGAGAGTTCTTCTGAGGGAGATGCCCTGGTGCCTGAGGAGGGGACCTTCATCTTAAGGAGCCTGGCTTGACCTGGCAGAACTCCTAAGTGCAGGGGGCTCATCTAGAGAGGACCTACGCTAAGGGCAAAAGTGATGCCCTACTCTTGAAAGCCTTAAGCAGCAAGCTACATGGCGAGAAGAGGGAGATGTCAGTGGTTTACCCAGGGTCTACAGGGAAGAAGGGCTCTTATACACTGAAACCAGGGATCCCAAACCAGGGGCAACCAGAAGAGTGGTGGTCCCCGAAGTGTATAGAGAGTTCATTCTAACCTTATCCCATGACTTATCCCTAGCTGGACATCTGAGACAAAGCAAAACCTGGAACAAGTTGATTGCATATTTGTATTGGTCCCAGATTACGGGAAAAGTGAAATAGTTTTGTCTCTTCTCTGTCACCTGTCATGTCAGTGTCAAGATAAGGAGACACCCAAAGGCTCGCTGAATTCTGCTTCCAGTGGTTGGGACTCCCTTTAAGAGGGTAGGGATTGAAATAGTTGGTCCCCTTGACCCCCAAACTGCATCTGGGAACAGATTTATTCTAGTGGTAATTGATGCCTGTGTGACTTATGGATTGTTTTCCAGAATATAGACAAAAATCCAGTGTCCATGGAATGGAAGAAGATGGAAAGATTTGCTGGATAAGTGGATGAGCTAACACCTTAGCAGTAAATACAGTTTTAATGGCATACACT
The DNA here is from genome assembly GCA_963921515.1 of Calotriton arnoldi. Lineage (NCBI taxonomy): Eukaryota > Metazoa > Chordata > Amphibia > Caudata > Salamandridae > Calotriton > Calotriton arnoldi. The sequence continues at coordinate 602,236 of CAWUFW010009522.1, forward strand.
CACAAAATACTGCAGTACATACGCCAATATATATCTGCCATCTAGAATGACAGAAAATTGTGTTTATATTATTAGCTCATCCTAGCTGCTAATATCTATGTAGATAGTTGTGGACAGCACCAATCATCACAATGTTATATTTATATAGAGAACAAGAGGAAAATTGGAGAAGATTTGGAAGCACCCACACAAGATATCTAACCTCCAGAGTTTTCTCTTCATTAGCATTCCCTATCAAACTATTTCAAAAGCACATCCATAGGTTACCATTGAATCTAAAGGAAAATGTATACTACTTTGTCACTTGCAACTGGCTTCATAGTGCCAGTGGGGTGCCACCTTATACTTGAGTCTCTTGGTGAATCATGTCCCTGCCCTTAAATGAATGAGGGAAGGGAACTAATTCAGTGACTTTCTACCAATAGCTGAAAAGTCCTATTAATTAAAAAAATCTGATAATTACTAACTATTGTATTTTGAATATTTGCGCATTGCAATAAGACAACTGGTACCTCTCCTATAACATATCCAAAAATGATAGAGCAATGTTTCAACATGTTCAACTGCTATGATTAAAATGTGCATATTCAGCAGGAAAAATATCTTCATACTTAACAGTATATATTTCTACCTCTCCTCACCAACTAATTGTGATGCTTACTCAAGGAGAGCAAGAAACTACAATGTATGTGAAAATGCAAGAAATGAATAAATTCACAGAGATCTTATTAAATACATGTTAATATGAGAATAGAGAGTATCCCTATGTTTAATTACCATGTGGCTGGTTAAATGTAAAATCTTACTTGTGGGCAAATTGTAGAGTACCTCATCAATGGCGGGAACAACAGTTGCTCCGATGTGCAGAGAGCTAATAAACACATATTAATTAGCATCCTCTTTTACAGTGGAAAGTAATCATACACCAGAGACACCCAAACTCCTGGCCAGGATACAAACCTGATGGTATTAAATTGTTTTTCTTGTAAACACCATCTGTGTTTTATAAAGTTGATACATCACATGAAGATGGGCTAGCATGCTTAATTGAGATATCACCACTTAAACATTAGTCAACATAGGCTTGCATTACGTTTAAGCCATCTAGTAAGAATTATCAATAATGAAAAAATATGAATAAACATCTCTTATGGATATGACAATAAATGTGTGTTTATGCATTACACACACACACATATATATATATATATATATATATATATATATATATATATATATATATATATATATATATATATATATATATATTCACTACTTGATACTTTGTAAGGACATAGTAGGGACTCAAGGTAGGATTTCACCAAGACTTTGTTCATTTCACGGAAATGAATAGATCATCCACGGGTTCCAGCTGCCAGGAGGCGCGTTTGCAGAGTGGTGGAGAAAGGGGGCATGGCCTCTGTCTACCTCTCAGCAATCCCACTGTGTGGGGCTTACTGGAGGCAACTGGTAGGTTAGTTGGCCCCTAAGGACCCCCAGCAGCGAAGTGGACTTTAATCCCCATCCAAGAGCGCACCAGGGATCGCGTTTGCAGAGTGGTGGGGAAAGGGGGCGTGGCCTGCTATAAGAACTTAGCAATCCTGCTGTGTGGGATTTACTGGAGGTAACAGGAGGGGTAGTTGGCCCCCCAAGTTGTCCTTGAGGGACAACTACCTCTCCTGTTACCTCCACTAAGTCCCACACAGTGGGATTGCTAAGAGTTCTTTGGAGGCCAAGCCCCCTTTCTCCACCACTCTGCAAACGCGCCTCCTGGCACAGTACTGGTTGGAGGATGAAGTGCACTTTACTCCTGAGGGACTTTGGGGGTCAAGAAGCCCTCCTGGTACATCCTGTAAGTCCTAGGCAGCGGAATTCCTGAGCACTGGTTGGAGGCCCAGCCCCCTTTCTCCACCACTCTGCAAACGCGACTACCAGTTAAAGAAGCATTTGTAATGTAATAGGTCTCGCATTTGCAAGAGTTAGAGCTATTGGCATTTTAAATCTAAAAGTTTTTTACTAATGTTTTTTGGAGTGGGGAGGATGTACGTTGTGTGTTGTAGAATTATGTGGTATGTTGTGCAGTGAAATTATGTGGATAGAAAGTATGTGGTATTTAATGTATAGGAATTATGTAGAGTGGGATTATGTGTTATGGAGAGTAATTATGTGGTATGGTAGTCTGTGTTGTGGAGTGGTAACCTCACGTTTAGTCTTCCTTATTTCTATATACTCAATGAGACAAAAAAAGGAACCACTGAGGAACACTCCTGGACCTAGTCAGAGGTATGAGCAGGGCCACTGGAATTATGCGACTGTTCGGCTGCACAAATTTTCGCATAATTATACAGTTCCGGCATTTGCCACATAATCCATCATCTGCTGCATAATCTGCAGATTTGAACAAAAAAAGCCTTATTTCTAGCTCAAACAGCTCAAACGTTACCAAAAATGCAGCAACAAGTGTTACAGCGTGGTGGAAGGTCTTTTGCAAACCTAGAATGGTCACCTGTTACTTATTGCTAAATGTGGGTGTTAAATTGGTACTAATGGTGTGCAAGTCACTCTTGCTTCTTTCTGCGCCTCTCTTGCCTCTTTCTGCATTTCTGTTGCTTCTTTCTGCACCTTTCTTTCTTTTTCTGCACTTCTGAGGCCTCTTTCTGCAAATCATATCTACTTTCTGCACCTAATTTGCCTCTTTCTGCACCCCTCTTGCCTCTTTCTGCACCTCTCTTGCCTCTTTCTGCAACCCTATTCCCTCTTTCTGCACCCCTCTTGCCTCTTTCTGCACCTCTGTTCCTTATTTCTTCTCTTCTTTTGTTTCTTTCTGCACCACTCTTGCTTCTTTCTGCACCCCTCTTGCCACTTTCTCTACCCCTGTTACCCCTTTTTGCATATCTGTTGCTTCTTTCTGCACTTCTCTTGCCACTTTATCCACCCCTCATCCCTCTTTCTGTACCTCTGTTGCTTCTTTCTGCAATTCTCTTGCTTCTTTCTGCACCTCTGTCCCTTCTTTCTGCAACCCTTGTGCTTCTTTCTGCACCCCATTTCCCTCTTTCTGTACCCCTCTTGCCTCTTTCTGCACCTCTGTTCCTTCTTTCTGCATTTCTTTTCTTTCTTTCTGCAACTCTCTTGCTTCTTTCTGCACGCCTCTTGGTTCTTTCTGTACCCCTCGTGCCTCTTTCACACCCCTCTTCCCTCTTTCTGCACCCCTCTTGCCTCTTTCTGCACCTCTGTTCCTTTTTTCTGCACTTCTTTTGTTTCTTTCTGCACCTCTCTTGTTTCTTTCTGTATCTCTCTTGCCTCTTTCTCCACCCACTTCCCCCTTTCTGGATCTCTGTTGCTTCTTTATGCATTTCTCTTGCTTCTTTCTGCATCTCTCTTGCTTCTTTCTGTACCCCTCGTGCCTCTTTGTGCACCCCTCATCCCACTTTCTGCACTCCTCTGGCCTCTTTCTGCACCTCTCTTGCTTCTTTATGCACTTCTTTTGTTTCTTTCTGCACCCGTCCTGCCACTTTCTGTACCTCTGTTCCTTCCTTCTGCACTTCTTTTGTTACTATCTGCACCTCTCGCTTCTTTCTGCACCATTTTCTCCTCTTTCTGCACCCCTCTTGCCTCTTTCTGCACCTCTGTTCCTTCTTTGTGCACTTCTTTTGTTTCTTTCTGCAGCTCTCTTGCTTCTTTCTGTACCCCCTAGCCTCTTTCTCCAACCCTCTTCCCTCTTTCTTCAACCCTGTTGCCTCTTTCTGTACCTCTGTTCCTTCTTTTTTTGTTTATTATTCGATCCATAGCACAAATACATATCAATTTTGGTCAACACATAACACTATGTTCAATTACACTTAAAGTACCAAGAAAAATAAAAAAAAGCAAGAAAACATATATCCATCACAACAATGCTTAACAACCAAGATCAGACAATCACCTCATATGTTGTATCGATGATTCCCATATCTGCATCCCCAGCTTTTGCCGTCTAGATGATTTCGTACAGTAAAGGCTATATTCCAAATTAAAAATATTATAAAATGTAGCCCTCCACATCTCAAATGAGGGAGCCTCGCTCTGAAGCCAACATGAGGCTATGCATAGTCGCGCCACCGCAGCAGCAATAAATGTCATATATCTAAATTCATATGCTGGCTGCTCACTTAACACATTTCCCCAGAACCCCAATAGCATCATTTCTTTTGTTATATAAATTGTATTTCCTGTAACCTCTAACAGAAACAGCTCTATTTGTTGTTTTAAATGTGAAAGTACCGTACAATCAAAAAACACATGCACAATATCAGCTCTATCAGTACTACACCTAAAGCACTTCCCATCATTATTTCCACCCCACTTCATCATCTTCTCTGGTGTATGATATAAATCAAATATGGTCTTGAAGTGTTGTGTTTTCAAGTTTGCTGAAAGCAGTATCTTCCCTGCAGTATCAATAGAGCTGTGCATAAACTCTCCATCTTGCCCTAATCGTACAGACCATTTAGAATCTTGAGCAGCCAAATCATCCAATTGAGTCTCGATTAATATGGAATATAATGCCCCAATCTTTGCCCTCTTCCTAATTGCCTCAACTATCGGTAACACAGTAATACCCTCATGCAGATGATGTCTAAATAAAAAATCACAAATTTGCAGATACTTAAAAAATTCCTGATGTTGAAGTTCATAACTATCAGCTAATTCTGCAAATGAAAATAGTACTCCCCTCTTGAATAGATCACCAAGCTGTCTAATCCCCTTAAGCCTCCACCACAACATCTTATAATCCCAAAATATAGCTGGAAACCTAACAGTTGAATTAAGAGGTATATAATAATTAGTCTGCGGGATGACCAGCAATTTGCATATCACTTTCCATACCTTATATGCTGTAATCATAACCTTAAACCGTGTTTTTTTATAATAGCTTGGCTCACTAAATTTTACTAATACATTTCTAGCTTCCTCCCCTAATAATAAATGATATATGGATGGAGCTTCTGCATCTGGCACATCCTCCCTGTCAACAAAATCCGCATATTTTGCAATAAGCAAACATAATAATAGAAAAAGAAGTTCGGGACAGACCAACCTCCCCTGTCGAGTGGTAACATCATAAATTTAAATGCTCTCCTCGCTTTTCGTTGTCTCCACATAAATCTATCACATATGGATTGGATCCTCTGTAAATGTTTTTTTGTTAACTCTAGCGGTACCGCCCTAAAGTAGTAAAGTATTTTTGGAGGACAATCATCTTTAACACATTTCGTCTCCCCACCAAAGTAAGATGTAGGCACTCGAGCCGATCCAGCTGCTGCTTCACCCCCGAAACTATACTACCTCAATTAACCTCTATCAAGTCTTGCAAAGACATTCTAATCTTAATACCGAGATATCTAGCTTCATTAGTTACACGAGCCTCACCCGGAGAGGCCTGATTGGTGCAAACTATCTGGGTTTTAGCCAAATTTAATTTTGTATCCAGAGACCACACCAAATTCTTCAACTAACCTTTCTATCTCCCTTATTGCTTGTTCTGGGTCTGCCGAGGCTACTGCAATATCATCTGCATAAGCTAGAACATGCACCTGAAATTGCCCACATTCCATTGATCTAATACTCGCGCTTTGTTCTAACATGAGTATGAATGGACTAATGTATAGCGCAAAAAATAGCGGAGTACAGGGACATCCCTGTCTTGTTCCCCTACTAATAAAAACTTGCTGTGATTCCCTGCTCATCACACAAATCCTGGCTTGTGGTGACTTATACATGCTCTGAATTGCCCTAATATAGCCCTGTCCGAACCCCATCCTCCGCATAATGCCGCAAACAAAAAACCCAAGAAAGACGATCGAACGCTTTTTCAGCGTCGAGAAATATGAGCCCAAACTTTTTATGATGTACATTGGCATAACCAATAAGGGTAATAACTCTATGGATATGATTGATCGTACTTCTGCCAGGTATAAATCCATGTTGGGACATGGAAACCAAGGGCGTAATAACTCTCGCTAGCCTATTAGGTAATATCTTAGCATAAACTTTCCCATCAGCATTTAACAAGGATATTGGTCTATATGACCCAGGTGTATTCGGGGGATTATCCTTTTTGTTAAACACAACTATGTTAGCCTCATCCCAAGATAGAGGCGGGTTCCCAAGCTGAGCTTCTTGAAAAACCTTCAACATATCAATTTTCAAAACCTGAAATAGCAGCCGATATATCTCCAGTGGCAGTTTATCTGGCCCTGCAGCTTTCCCATTTGCCAACAATCCTAGTTCCTCTTCCAGTGCCTCGATTGTTATTGGTTCATCTAGTAGTCCTTGCTCTTCTAAACTGAACCTATTCAGCTCCATTTCTTGACAAACTTTCTCTATAACGTGTTCATCCAAATCATGTTGCAAATATAATTCTTGATAAAACTCATAAAAAAAAACATAATACCTTCTTCTGTTTCAACCATATTACCAGCCGCATCAGTCATAACCAAGATTCTCTGAGAGGACTGTCTTACTCTTAATCTCTGAGCGAGACATCGCCCAGTTGATTCTCCATATTCATATCTATCCTGTTTATAGATGTTATATTGAAGGGCGATTTCCTTGCACCAGATCGCATAAATGTTTGCCTTAGAGCATGCTATCTTGTTATGTATATCCTTACCATCGAGTCCCTGTCTAAGTACCTGTATCAGCTCCTGTTCAGCGATCCTTAACTCCCCCAAAAGTCGCTGCATCAGCATTTGTCCTTGTTTCTGTTTAGCTAATCCAAAACTAAGTGCTTCTCCAAGTATTCCTGCTTTGAGAGTGTCCCATACTATAGGGCTAGAGGCAGATCCCCTATTTACCTCCAGAAAATGCCCAGCCCACCTAAACATATGGTCGATAAACGCTTTGTCGTTCAATAGTTTCCTATTAAATGTAAATACCCTTCCAACCTTCCTCTGTCTCAAGGTATATAAATCTAACAGTAATGGACCATGATCCGCCATAATCCGGGGCCAAACCTGCATTTTTGCTCCAGCTATATACGCCCTGGACATAAATACATAATCAAGTCTCACCAATTTCTGATGCAGATGCGAATAAAAGATATATCCTGGATCTAGCTCATTTACAGTCCTCCATACATCTACCAGCCCGTGATCCCTCAACACTTGAATTAAAGCTCTAAAGACCTTGGGTTTTCGACCCATATATTTATATTTTGCCTCTAAAACTTGCCCCTCCAAATGGATATTAAAATCCCCACATAAAATTAATGGGGTCTGCCATAATGCCAATTCTACATTTAAAGCCTCCATCACAATTTGAGCCATAGACTGAACAAATAGTACATTTGGTCACTCCAATAAGACATTCTGCAATCGCCCATCTTCCATAATTATCTATCATTATCCTTCCAGTCCCGCTGATCCCACCCCGTACCAAAATAGCGACTCCCCTGCTAGTACTAGTCTGCCGAGTTGCAGCAAGAAGTGTATATCCAAGCTCTTCCATCACTTTACATTTTGTCCAGGGTATATGCGTCTCCTGGATACACAAAATGTCTGGTTTCATTATACGTAGATCTGCGGCTACCCTACACCTCTTATTGCTGTTATTAAGGCCACATACATTAAACGAGCATAAGCGTGTCCCACTATCAGCCATTTCCCACAAATCTTTCCAAAATTGCATGACTCCTTGCTGATATTTGGCTATACTTTTTTGACCATATTATATAAATCAGAAATACTTGCCCATGGATTGATTTTTGTACTTTATGCCCCCCTAAACCCTCACCCCACACCCACATGCCCCCCAGTGCCCCCTGTCCCACCCCCACCCTACAACCCCCGCCCCCCAACACCCTCTCCCCTTTTTGTAGGCAATAAGGCCCAAGGCCCTAATGATGAAGAGTGAATTGGCAACCCTGTGTTCCCCCATCCTCCCTACCTCTTCCTGGCTCACTATAACCATATATTTACTGTATTACATGGGTGCCTAACTTATTTCCATAACCTTTTTTCTGTACTTTTCTTGTTTCTTTCTGCACATCCGTTGCTTCTTTCTGCACCCTTGTGCCTCTTTCTGCACCCTCTTCCCTCTTTCTGCACCCCTCTTGCCTCTTTCTGCACCTCACTTGCTTCTTTCTGTACCCCTCTTGCCTCTTTCTGCACCCCTCTTCCCTCTCTGTGCAACTCTCTTGACTCTTTCTACACCTCTCTTCCCTCTTTCTGCACCACTCTTGCCTCTTTCTGTACCTCTGTTGCTTCTTTCTGCACTTCGCTTGCCTCTTTCTGCACACTTCATGCCTCTTTTAGCACCTCTGTTGCTTCTTTCTGCACTTCTCTTCCTTCTTTCTGCACCCCTCCTGCCTCTTTCTGTACCCATCTTGCTTCTTTGTGCACCTCTCCTACCCCTTTCTGCACCCATCTTGCTTCTTTTTGCACCTCTGTTGGTTCTTTCTGCACTGTTCTTGGATTTTCTGCACCTCTTTTGCAAATTTCAACATCCCTCTTTGTCTTCCTCTATTGCTTCTTTCTGCACTTCTCTTGCTTCTTTCTGCACTGCTCTTGCTTTTTTATGCACCTCTTTTGCAAATGTCTGTATCCCTCTTGCCTCTTTCTGTACTTCTGTTCCGTCTTTCTGCATCTTCACCTCTCTTGCTTCTTTCTGCACTTCTGTTGCTTGTTTCTGCACCCCTCTTGCCTCTTTCTGCATTCTTCTTCCCTCTTTCTGCTTCTCTCTTGCCTCTCTCTGCACCCCTGTTCCCTTTTTCTGCAACTCTCCTGCCTATTTCTGCAACTCTCTTGCCTCTTTCTGCAGTTCTCTTGTCTCCTTCTGCACCTCTGTTGCTTCTTTCTGCACTCCTCTTGCCTCTTTATGCACCCTTCTTCCCTCTTTCTGCACCTCTCTTGCCTCTTTCTGCACCCCTGTTCCCTTTTTCTGCACCTCTCTTGCCTGTTTCTGCAGCTCTCTTGCCTCTTTCTGCAGTTCTCTTGTCTCTTTCTGCACCTCTGTTGCTTCTTTCTGTGCTGCTCTTGCTTCTTTCTGCACATCTCTTGCAAATTTCTGCACCCCTCTTGCCTCTTTCTGCACCCTTCTTCCCTCTTTCTGTACCTCTCTTGCCTCTATGTGCACCCTTGTTCCCTCTTTCTGTACCTCTTTTGCCTGTTTCTGCAACTCTCTTGCTTCTTTCTGAACTTCTCGTGCGTCTTTCTGTACATAAATGGGAAGTGCAAGCTGTCAAGTTTAAAGGTCTGCATGCTCTCATGATTGAGGTATGTGTCTACTTGTATATGTATTCTTACATGTGTTATGCATCTGAAAATGGTAGCTTAAAAGTCGGGTAACTTCTCCCATAGGTGGTCAAATTTTCTCAGTTCTGCTCTGTCATTCGGTTGCACAGGCAGACATGTCTTATGTATATATGTGTTATAGAGCTCCTCAAATATACTATTGAATACCTATGTGCCCTGTATTGTGAGCAGAAAGAAATGCATATACCTTTTTTTACACAACTTTACAGAGTATGCTGTTTGGAAAGACAGGTATTCAAGTATTTCTATGTTTATTTTTATGTAACATGTCACTAGGTTAAAGCAGAGACACGCCTACATACCTTCACTAACTTGGTCAGACTTACAACAGTGATATGCTTAGGATTGCTGTTTTATATTTGGTAGGTAGGCCTAACATTCTGAGCAGTCAATTAATAGTGAACCTTCAAGAGAAAAGTGAGGTTTAAGACATCTTCGGAGAAGGATTAGTGATTAGGGAACTTTGTATGAGTCTGTGGTAAGGTACAGTCAAAGTAGGCCTCTTTCTGCACCTCTGTTGGTTCTTTCTGCACTTCTGTTGCTTATTCCTACACATTTCTTCCTCTTTATGCACCTCTCTTGCCTCTTTCTGCACTTTTCTTGCTTCTTTCTGTGCCGTTCTTCCTTTTTCTGCACATGTCCTACCCATTGTAGGCATAGTTAGAAATCAGCATTTACAAAACCTTAGAAATTCACTGAAAAAACCATAGGTTTCAAGGGCGTTATAGGTAGAAATTATCATTTAAAAAAAACATAGAAATTCACTGAAAAAACCATAGGTTTCAGGGACGTTATAGTTAGAAATTAGCATTTAAAAAACTTTAGAAATTCACTGAAAAAATCACAGGTTTCAGGGATGTTATAACTAGTTGGACATTTCACTCATACAAAACCAGAGAAATTCGGCCGTTATAGTTAGTTGAGATAACTATAACTTGCGCCCCCGCAATGCACTGCTGATGACGTCATATTGCATCACTCATGACATGGTCAGTGACATCACTGATGACATCACTGATGACATCTCAAATGACATCACGGATGACATCACTGATGACATCATCCACTTAATATCTGATGCACCTCCTCACACCGTAATATAACTTTTGATACACCCACTCTAAAATACAGACTACCATTTTCGAAACCATAGACATACCAATATCAGTTACTACATACCCACTCACTGATTCCTAGGTCTACACACACATCCACTCATTCACCCATACAGTCACTCATACATGTAGTCACTCATCAATACAGCACTATGATATGTACTCATACACCTATGCAGACACTCACGCACAGCCACTCACCCATAGAGTTACTCACACACATAACATAGTCAGTCATGCAAAGAATCAATCACACTCCCATTTACTCACCTATACAGTTATACATACACCACCTCACTTATTCATACAGATACTAACACATACTTACTCTCTTATACAATCACTGACACAAGCACACACTCATCCATATAGCCACTCTCACAATCTCTCACTCTCACATATAGTCATTTATATACTCCAACACTCACATATACTGCCTTTTACATATGTAGTTACTCACACATGTACCACTGAGAAATCCATTCACTAACCAACACACCCATACCCACATTCACCCACCCATACAGCCCTTCACAGATGCCCTCTTGTGAATAACCCATATATACACTCATGTAGCTACTCACCAACCCATGCAGCTGCTTACATACCAACTGACAGACTGATGCAGACATTCACACAGTTTAGTCACTAACCCATGCATTCAGTAAGATACGTTTAATCACTCACTTATACAGTCAGTCATGCGCCTACTAGATCATCCATTCAGACACTCATACACCCACTCATTCTTCAATACACCTTGGCATATATATATATATAAAACATATTTAAACTTTACAGAAACACAGAGTCACTGGATGATGTCATCAGTGATGTCATCAGTGATGTCATTTGAGATGTCATCAGTGATGTCACTGACCATGTCATGAGTGATGTAATATGTGACGTCATCAGCAGTGCATTGCGTGGGCGCAAGTTATAGTTATCTCAACAAACTATAACGGCCGAATTTCTCTGGTTTTGTACGAGTAAAATGTCCAACTAACTATAACGTCCCTGAAACCTGTGGTTTCAGGGAATATATATATATATATATATATATATATATATATTCCAACAAAAATTCGCGTAGCTACCCACGCCACTTTTAATGGCGGGCCGAGGCGGGATCGCGAATCCCAATAAATCCAATCGAGTACCGTTGCAACAGTCTCCACAACAATACGCCACGGCCACAAATTATCTTTCAGTGCGATTTATTATTCAAGACCACGTCACTCCATATATATATATATATATGTATTACCTACTGGCGGACGCCAGTAGATAGTTATAGTTAGGACCTTGTTTCTATTCAAAAAGCATTTTTTCTTTTGACAATATCTTTGGCACCATTTGACGAATCTTCACACAATTTTCAAAACTAATGGCCCGCTCACTTCAGCTACTGTGTTAAAAGTTTTGGGGTGATTCGTTAAGCGGGGGCCGAGGAAAAGGGGTGTCCCAAAAAGCTTTTTCTCCATGTTTAGACTAACCCTGGGCGTAGTTCGTGTAGTAGCGCTACGCGTAGCTACGCGAAGCTTCGCAAAGTGCACTTCGCACTACGCGAGCTACGCGTAGCACTACGCGAACTGCGTAGTGTGGTAGGAAATGCTGTTCGCAATGATTGCACAGTGCCGGATGCTTGTCCGCACTGTGCAATCATTGCAAACGGCAACTTGCACAGTGCAAGTGGTCGTTTTCTGCCGCTCGAGTAGATTTGTACTCGAGCGGCAGTTTTCTCAACGCGGACTGGTAGTTTCTCATCGCGAGCGGTCGCGAGCATACGTGACCACTCGCAATGAGAAACCTGACCTCCCTGCGTTGAGAATCTCACCGGGAGGTTTATTTTCCACGCTCGCGATCGGCAACTTGATGTTGCTGATTGCGAACGAGGAAAAAGTCTCGCCGGGATGTCATTTTGCTCGCTCGCGGTTGCCAACTTGACGTTGAGGACCGCGAGCAAGCAAAAAATGCTTGCTACGCTACGCATTTTTGCACTGTGCTACGTGCAATTCGCATAGCGCGTAGTTGTGCAAACTACGCAAACTACGCGAGCGAAGCGTAGTTTTCCGCCCAGGCCTTAGACACGGCGACAGCCTGAACTGCTGAACGGAATTACGCCAAATTTGGCAGAAATGTATCTCTTGGTTCAGAAAGCACTCTTTTTGTTAAATGGTGTAAATACGTTCAGTAATTCCTGAGAAATTTAAACAATTCTCAGATATACAAATATGGCCATGGAGGATCTGCGAACCCTCCCAATCTCGTGCCTGCAACCTGATTGGCTGCCAACAGTTACAACCAGGAAGTGTTAGCAGCCATCTTGTGACTCGTTTGAAACTAGTCACAAGGAAAAAGGTACGAAAATATGAAAAATTATAAAAAGGGGGCAGGGTAGAAACACCCTGACCACCTAGGCCTGCTCAGGGGGTCCCACAAAGAGCCCAAGGGCCCAAAAAAAGCATTTTTTTAAAATTATTTAGGTGAGAGTTGCGTAGGGTCCGCAAGTCCTACCAAAATTATTTTTAAAGAATGAAGCGTGGTCTCCTGTGTTTTGTTTAATTAGGCCGCTGGGTGAGCCAGGTCCTGGGGCAATTATGTAAATAGATGTGGCCCCCGGGGACCGCCACCTCCCTGGGGTATGTTTATTAAATGCGGGGAGCCATGCAGGCCTCCCGCAGCCCCGGGAACCGTCACCTCCCCAGGGCTAATTTTGTTAAATGAGCCCACCTCAGTCCCGGGGACCATCACCTCCCTGGGGCTACATTCAACATTCAAAAGATCTGTGGGGGGGGCTCCAGCCCCCGAATGCAGCCAAGGGGACCGCCACCTCCCAGGGGCCCAAAATAAATAAATACAGGGGTCCTTTGCAGACCCCGGACCAGGGGACCACCACTTCCGCAGGGCACAGAGAAGATGGAATGAGGGCTGTGCAGCCCCCCTCCAGGAGCCCTTCATGGCCCTGGGGACCGCCACCGGCCAGGGCCAGCTCCAGCAATGTCCCAGGATGCACACCCCCAAGACATTGCAGTTTACTATGGCATGGTGGGAGCACTGCTCCCGCCATCCCATAGCAAACATTGCTTCGCTTCATGAAAGCAAGAGCAGAAAAAATGCTCTCGCTTCCATGAAGCGAAGCAGAATTGCTTTTGGGCAAATGGAGCTGCATGTTTGCAGCTCTCTCTGTCCAAAAGCAATGCTGGCTCTTGCAGGGGGCGGGGAGCTGGCTGGGACTGCGGGGAATTTGAGGCTTCCCCCACGGTCCCAAACAACCTGGCCATGCCCCGGAGTATGGGGTCTCTGGGGCAGTATCAGCCTCTACCCATTTTTTTTTTTTTTTTAAAGGATAAGGCCTTGCCCCAGAGGGATGGGGTCCTCGAGGCTTAAAATGGCCCACATGGCCCCCCTACAAAATATGAATAAAATATGAAAAAAAACAGGGCATGCCCCTGGGGATGGGGTCCCCCGGGCCAAAAGTGGTCCAGGGAAGTGGGGGGCATTAAATATTTTTTTTTTTGTCTCATGGTAGGAGCGTGACCCTATTGCTGATCTCAGCGTGGCCCCTAGTGTAACGTTGCAGTGAATTTGCGGATCCACCTTAAATAGATAATTAAATAGCATAGAATTTTTGTTACAGTTGTGAACTTTTTTTAGCGCTAGTGAGAATGAACTTCATAATCACATTAAAATTGACAGATTTGGAAATAATATAAAACATACAAATTAAAAGTTAAAGTAGAAAATTGAAATGTGTTGTAGTACATTAAATTTGTGCTTTTGTTTTTGCGGGTCGGGTTCGCGAATCCGGGAAATATTTGGGAAAAAGTATATAAGTTTACAAGTATATATTTTTCAGTGTTGGGTTATAGGTTGGCTTTTAGAAGAGCTGTTGTGTTCATTATGACTTTGTTCCAGCTACATGTCCAGATGCGCAGCTTAAGGATGTTGAGAAATACTCTGTTCCCTTCATCTGTGAAGTAAACTCCATCTCTTCTATAGATGTTATGCATGTCAAAACGTAGATTGTTGTTATAGATATAGCTCATGTTGTGGTCTCTGATGGAAGCAGAAACAGTTTTATTGACATGCTAACTAGCCTTGTCAATCTGTGGACAGAATTGATTTGACCACTTCCATGTCTGTCTTTGGCATATATTAGAGTATACAAATACAGTGTGAGGGAAAAGCAACATCATTTGTGCAAAGATATACTTCATTAGGATTTCCAATCCTACCCCAGTCAATGTGCCTAGGTCATTGCCACCACGGTGCACAATCATGAGGTCAGGGGGTTGGAGATGCAAAAAGGTTTTAACCAAAGGCACCAATTGGTGCCACTTTAATCCACTCTGTGCAAACCATTTAATATCCACATTTTGCAAACCTAGGTCTTTGTCAATACCTCTGTGTTCAGCATACCTTTGGCTTCAGAAAACATAGCTATGCCCTACAATCCATACTGTAAGCATTTCGAAGTGATATGTGGAAGGAATCAAAAGACCTCTATAGCTGAGAAAGTAAGTTGGTAGAATGAGAGGTATCTAAAATGGTGGAGCAGATGCTGTTTTAGAAAAATCAGATAACTGATTGGTTGTTCTTAAACATTGTGCACCCAAACAATAGGATGCATGTTACTTTGCTGAACAAGCATCTTTCTGATGGGTTATAGAAAAACGTTTGAAAGGTAGAGTAGATAGGATGACCTAATATTTTGCAAAAGTCAACCACACCTGCTATTTGCATTTGTAAGCTAGTCTGCTGAATTTGAAAATATGGTGAACTTGTGACCTGCTGGTACAGTTGAATGTTGCAGAAACTGTTACTAATGAAACTAGGATTAAGCAGAATGGGGGAAGGGTTGAAAGTTAACTGTGGTTTTAAAATATGAAATGGTAACTTATATATAAGTGATATGCTACTAAAGTAAGTTTCCACAAATCAGTAATATGTTTAGAAGTGGTGTGTTCTTAAAAAATAATACTAATATTATTGGAAATAGATTTTTGAACTCCCGTAAGGATTTGCGTCTCTATCGCGATGTTACAGTGCGGCACCGCGGTGGAGTCGCTACACCAATATATTATATAACCAGATTGGGTACTTTTAGAAGAGAGTAATAAAGGGCTAATATGTGTAACCAATAGAAATGGGTTTTAGAATTTGAGAAACTGAGGGGAGCATTTTGATTTGTTACTTAAATTCATATGTGTGCAGAAAGAGAGGGACAGTTTGCCATTTCTGGTTTTACCTTGTGAGAGTGGTGCATCACATTTATTGTGTGGGAAAGAAAATCTTGTAGGAGTTTCACATATTTTCATATTCTGCAATAGTATATAAGAAGTCAGTTACTAATGTGTGAGGTGTGTTATATATTGTGTAGGAGTGCTTTAGTGATTGAAATTATATTTTTAACTTTGTAATGCATTATTTGTAAAGCTTGCAAAGCATTAGGCAAAATGTGATGTTTGAAATATGTTACCAAATGATTGGAACATGTATTGTAGTCTGTTTTATTGTACTGAAATTAAGTTTGAAATAGGTTGTGCATACTAATATCTGTGATGAAAGTAGTAGAGAAAACTAAGGTTTAAAACATGTTGGCAGATGTATTAAACTGTATCCCAGTCTATATAAGTCTCTGGGTGCGAAACATCCATTACTACGCAGACATTACAATGGTAGATGTGTTGTAATGGCTTGTTTTGTGACAGTATGCATTGTAATGGAAGCTGTGTAGTAAAAATCACATTGTAAAAGTATGCATTGTAATAGTTTATGTAGTAACATCATATATACTTGAAATAAGCCTAACAGTATAGGACTTACAATAGTGACATGAGAAGAGTTAGTCTTTCAAATTTGCCTAAGCCTTAGTTTGTGAGGTGTTGGTGAATAGTGAAGCTGCAAGAGAAAAGTGAGGTTTAAGACATGTTGGCAGAGGGATTAGGGGTTAGGCTACTTCGTATGAGTCTCTGGAAAGGTACACTTGAAGTAGGCCATATAAATTTAGGTGTCTGCTTGAAATGGGAGGTGCAGTCTGTCAATTTTTAAGGTATGCGTGCTATTGTGAGTGAGGAATGTGTGTACTTGTACATGTATTTTGACACATCCTGTGCAACTGAGGATGCTAGCTTTAAAACTTGGTAGCTTGTCATACAGGTCCGCAAATATTCTGAGTTCTGCTCTGTCATTTGATCGCAGACATATCTTACCTATGTAGGTGTCACAGAACCCCTCAAATAGACTGTTCAATATCCATGTGCACTATATTATGACCAGAAAGGAATACATACACCTTCTTCTATACAAATTTAGAGAGCATGTGGTGTGAAACATAGGTATTCCTCAGGAAAAGGCACACACACGCATTGAAGCCTTCGGAAACATGATGAGACTCAGAACAGTGAGATGGGAAGGGATGCTGTTTTATATTTGGCTAGGCCCAACATTCAGAGCAGTCAGTGAATAGTGAAGGTGCCAGAGAAAAGTGAGGTTTAAAACATGTTGGTAGAGGGATTGGGGATTAGGCTACTTCGTATGAGTCTCTGGAAAGGAACACTTGAAGTAGGCCGTATAAATATAGCTGTCTGCTTGCAATGGGAAGTTCACTCTGGCAACTTTAAAGGTCTGCGTGCTCTCGTGACTTAGGCATGTGTCTACTTGTACATGTATTTTGACACATCCTGTGCAACTTAGGATGCTAGCTTAAAAACCTGGTAGCTTGTCATACAGGTCCCCAAATCTTCTCAGTCCTGCTCCTTCATTTGGTCACAGAGGCAGACATGTCTTACCTCTGTAGGTGTCACAGAACCCCTCAAATGGACTGTTCAATATCCATGTGCACTATATTATGACCAGAAAGGAATATATACACCTTCTTCTATACAAATTTAGAGATTATGCGGTTTGAAACACAGGAATTCTACTGTTTCTAGGTTTCTTTTTATGTTTTATATCACTAAGAAAATGCACAGACCCACACATTGGTGCCTTCAGAAACATGTTCCGAGTTAAAAACAGGGACATGATAAGGGTTGCTGTTTTATATTTGGCTAGGCTGAACATTCTGAGGAGTCAGTGAATAGTGAAGGTGCAAGAAATAAGTGAGGCCTAAGACATGTTGGCAGAGGGATTAGGGATTAAGCTACTTTGTATGAGTTTGTGGAAGGGTATACTTGAAGAAGGCTGCATAAATTTAGGTGTCTGCTTGAAATGTGAAGTGCAGTATGTCAAGTTTAAAGATCTATGTGCTCTTGTGGGTGAGGTATGTGTCTAGTTGTACATGTATTCTGATGTGCTACACATCTGAGGAGGCTAGCTTAAAAAACTGGTAGCTTCTCATACAGGTGCACAAATCTTCTCAGTTGTGCTCCATCATTTGGTCACAGAGGCAGACATGTCTTACCTATGTAGGTGTCACAGTGCCCCTCAAATATACTGTTCAATACCCACGTGCACTGTATATGACCAGAAAGGAATACATACACCTTCTTCTATACAAATTTAGAAAGCAGGCGGAGTGAAACACAGGTATTCTACTATTTCTGTCTATATAAGTCTATGTGTGCGAAACATCCATTACCACGCAGGCATTACAATGGTACATGTGTTGTAATGGCTTGTACTGTAACAGTATGCATTGTAATGGAAGCTGCGTGGTAAAAATCATGTTGTAAAGTATGCATTGTAATAGTTTGCGTAGTAACATCATATATACTTGAAATTATTTTAAAAGTATAAGAGTTACTATAGTGACATGAGAAGAGTTAGTCTTTCAAATTTTCCTAAGCCTTAGTTTGTGAGGTATCGGTGAATAGTGAAGGTGCAAGAGAAAAGTGAGGTTTAAGATATGTTGGCAGAGGGATTAGTGATTAAGCTATTTTGTATGAGTCTCTGGAAGGGTATACTTGAAGTAGGCAGTATAAATTTAGGTGTCTGCTTGAAATCTGAAGTGCAGTATGTCAAATATAAAGATATGCATGCTCTTGTGAGTGAGGTATGTGTCTACTTGTACATGTATTCTGACACGTGCTGTGCATCTGAGGATGCTAGCTTAAAAACCTTGTAGCTTCTCATACAGGTGCACAAATCTTCTCAGTTCTGATCCGTCATTTGGTCGCAGAGGCAGACATGTCTTACCTATATAGGTGTCACAGAACCCCTTAAATAGAGTGTTCAATACCCACGTGCCCTGTATTATGATCATAAAGGAATACATACACCTTCTTCTACACAAATTTAGAAAGCATGCAGAGTGAAACACAGGTATTCTCCTATTTCTGTCTATAAGTCTGTGTGTGCGAAAAATGTATTACCTCGCAGGCATTACAATGGTACATGTGATTTAATGGCTTGTCTTGTAAAGGTATGCATTGAAATGGAAGCTGCGTAGTAAAAACCACATTGTAAAAGTATGCATTGTAATAGTTTGCGTAGTAACATCATATATACTTGAAATAAGTTTAAAAGTATGAGTTATTATAGTGACATGAGAAGAGTTGAACTTTCAAATTTGCCTAAGCCTTAGTTTGTGAGGTGTCAGTTTATGGTGAAGGTACAAGAGAAAAGAGGTTTAAGACATGTTGGCAGAGGGATTAGTGATTAAGCTACTTCGTATGAGTCTCTGGAAAGAGATTCTTGAAGTAGGCCATATAAATGTAGGTGTCTGCTTGAAATGTGAAGTGCCTTCTGTCAAGTTTAAATGTCTGTGTGCTATTGTGAGTGAGGTATGTGTCTACTCGTATATGTATTCTGACACGTGGTGTGCATCTGAGGACGCTAGCTTAAAAACCTGGTAGCTTCTCATACAGGTGCACAAATCTCAGTTCTGCTCTGTCATTTGGTCGCAGAGGCAGACATGTCTTACCTATCTAGGTGTCACAGAACACCTCAAATAGACTGTTCAATACCCATGTACCCTCTATTATAACCAGAAAGGACTACATACACTTTCTTCTACAGAAGTTTAGAGAGCATGTGGTGTGAAACACAGGTATTCTACTATTTCTAGGTTTCTTTTTATGTTTAATGTAACTAGGGAAAGGCACAGACACATGAATTGATGCCTTCAGAAACATTGTGAGACTTATAACAGTGACATGGGAAGGATTGCTGTTTTATATTTGGCTATGCCCAACATTCTGAGCAGTCAGGGAATAGAGACGCTGCAAGAGAATAGTGAGGTTTAAAATATGCTGGCAGAGGGATTAGTGATTAGGCTACTTTGTATGAGTCTCTATAAAGGTACACTTGAACTAGGTCATATAAATGTAGGTGTCTGATTGCAATGGGAAGTGCATTCTGTCAAGTTTAAAGGTCTGCGTTCTCTTGTGAGTGAGGTATGTTTCTACTTGTACATGTATTGTAACAAGTGTTGTGCAGCTGATGACCCTAAGTTAAAAACTATGTAGCTTATCATACAGGTGCACAAATCTTATCAGTCCTACTACACCATTCAGTCTCAGAAGCAGAGATCTGTTACCTATGTAGGTGTCATGAAAGTCCTACTACAGCATTTGGTTCCTAAAGTCTAGATCATTTACCTAGGTAGCAATCATAGAACCACTAGAATATAGAGTTAAAAATCTGACTGCCCTGTATAATGAGCAAAAAGTAATGCATACATCTTCTTGTACAAACATTTAGAAAATGAAAGTGTACAGTAATTTATAAATGTTTTCTCCCAGACTCTCAACCATTTAGAGCTTAGCCAAAGTGCATACCTAGGAATCCTATATATTTATTTGTCATGAAGAAAATAGGAAAATAGCAATGTAATTGATTATAAAGAATATTTATATGTAATGAATTTAAAATTATTTATTGATGTAAGAAACTATTGAAACTCTTCTTTGTTTTTTAGATATTTATTTCATTTGAAACACAAATTGAAGATGGCAAGAAAACATGAAAAGTGAAGAGAACAAAAAAACAGTACTACTTAAAGAAAAGTGAAAAGAAGAAATTAGAAAAAGCTCAAAAGGCTATACAGGATAAAAACTTTTCTGGTAAGAGCACTAAACAGTGTCTTAAAACAGTTTCAAAGAGATTACAAAAAGTAAAAAATGTTGAAAAGAAAAAGAAACATTTTACAACAAATCAGAAGGAAAAGAAGAATTGTCATGGTAAAACAACATTATTTTATGGGAAAACAATGGGGCATATTAGCAAGAAGAGGCGATAATCATCGCTAACCCTGCTTAGCGTGATTTTTTTTATCGCCGGCTATCGCTGGAATATATCGCCACGCTAACGCTGTATTAGCAACGATTAGCGCTATGGCGATGAATATTCCAGCGATAGCGGGGAAATGGGCCAACATCGCTGTAAAACCAGCGATGTTGCATGGAGAAGGGAGAACACCTTGCTGATACGACCCTGTGGTCGTATCAGCATAATCCACCCCCCATGTTAGGTATGGCTAACACCTGCTAATTGCAGGTGTTAAATAAATGGCGATGACCCTGGTTAGCGCGACTTTTCACGTCGCTATCTGGGGCCATGGCCACCTTGCTAATAGGCGATAGGCCTGTTAGCGAGTGTTTCCCAGGTTTGTTCGTCGGGAACGCCCACTTTGCATGTCATTAGCGATAAATATCGCTGACATGCAAAGCGGTAAAAAACGGGCGCTAATGCCCGCAAACTGTCGCTAACTGCTGTTAGAGACAGTTTGCTGATAGGGCGATATAAATGTCGCCGCTTTAGCGGCAAAAAGTGCAGCTAAAGCGGCGATAGTGCCCTTGCTAATATGCCCCAATGTATATTACAAGAAGGCAAAAAGAGCATAAGGATATATGTAGAAGAATGGTTAGAAGTAGAGTAATTCAAAATGTATTAATAAAAGTAAAAAGTATAAAAAAAGATCAGCAGCATATAAGAAAAAGCAACAGATTGAAAGTATAGTAGATAGTTATTTTGAATTGAAACAGAAATTATTTATATTAATATTGAAGAGAATGAGAACATTAAATAAAATAATGGTGTTTATGAAGGACAAAAAGCAATAGAAAGAGACTTGTTAATAGAAGTTACTTTTGTAAAACATTTACAGGTGAATGGAAGCACACTTCCAGTACTGAGCCTTTCTTTAATGAAGAAAGTTATTTTCAAGAGAACACATTAGTACATGCAGCTGATACTAGTGGTCGATGTTATGAGGTTAAAGATGGGTCTCCCATTCCAAAGGAAATAAAGGTTCCTAGGAATGTTGAAGAACTAATAGGTGAAGAGGTTCAAGGAAGGCGTACACAAGCTTCTGTAAATAAGTGGGATTGCAGCAGCATTTGCAGTATTCGACAGAAGTCTATTGATATATTATGATTTTTTTTTATGACAATATGCAAAAAAAGTGCTAAACAGAAGAGTAAGATGTTACAAGGACTAGATACATGTAAAATAAGAAAATATACTAAATTGCAAGGTCATTCTCTGGCTTGTCTTTCAAGAAAAGTGTGTCAAAGTACTTTTCATCATTTAAGAATGTCAGCTGTACTCCTCTCTGAAATGCAGAGGTTAGTAAGGAGACTCTACTATGTAAAAACTCTTGCATTATGTTTAAGTGAAATGCACACAGCTCTTTACAACATATCAGATGTGCAGAAAGTTTGTCATGATATACAGTTTTGTTTTTTCAGTTCAGAAGACGAGTGTAGACAAAGTGAGAGTTTGATAAGTGTAGGTGTTGAAGAACACCTGAAAGAGATTAGTATTGATGAGTTTGCAGAAGAAATTACAAAGTTTAACACAGTTTAACCTGAAAAACCAAACTATGTTTGGAATTGTTGTCAACGTACTCACTATAGAAGTCAAACTAGGAATGTTGATTTATATTTAAAAAGTGAAAAAGGAAACAATGAAAAGTGGCAGCAATTTTGTGTTTATTTGTTTGTAGACAGTCAGTTTGACTTGGCTAGTGATCAAGTTATTTGTAAGTAGTTTTACAACACATTAGAAGAAAACAAAATGACAACTAGAGCAGTACATAACAACTTAGAGTTGGTACCTATTCCTCAGGAACTGGCAGATTTAAATGTATATGAGTCTATTTTTATTCAATCTGTACACCCATTTCAGTCAATAGTTCGTGTGGAGCCTAAAACAGGTAAGCTGCCACCAACAGATTTACAAAAAGGTCTCAAAGGAAGAGTTGTGTGCTTGCCTTTAGATTTTAAGAAAAATATTGAAAGTGTTGGTGTAGAGAGAGAGGAAAAAGAGCCATTAGTTATTGTAGTAAATGGTGTACCAACAAAGAGTAGAAAGATCTGGCAAGAGTTTGTAGATGCTAATAAACTTCAAAAGGCTACATTATACCTGGTACCGAATAATATTTATTATAACAATGTAAATGTTGATGAAGAAGTAATATGCTTAGCAGATGAAACAGTAATGTCAAGTGGCCAAATTGAAAAAGTGGACAAGTCTAGGAGTGAAGAGATTTATCAACATTATACAATATATCCTCTGCATTTGAAGGAAATCATAGGAAATAGTATTCAATTATTTCAAGTGAAAGAAGAAAAGGGAACTCCCATGAGTGCATGGGGAAAAAGTTTCAAAGCTCGTTGTTTTCCACAGCTATTCCCCACTGGAGAAGGTAGACGATTTGATGAGCGAGCTGTAAGGATTCCAGCTTCAGAATTCCAATCAACAAGAATGTATTATGAAGATCCAAGATTTTGGCAGCGCATTCCATATATATTTCATCTTCTGTTTGAAAGTGATTTGTCTGCACTTTCATATGCAGTGAACCATATATTAAAAACAGGAGTTCATCTTCAACATGTTTCTGCAAAAGAGTTCATGTTTAAAATTCAACAACGAGATGAAAATTTAGAATCTCATTTAATTAATTTGATGGCGTGCCAACGTGGTACCAATGAATATTGGTATCGTCGTCATGGTGAACTTAAATGCATGTTAAGAAACTTAGGTACACATACAGGGTTTGTAACACTTAGCTGTGCTGAATATTAACCCTGGGCGAAGTACTATGCTACGCTCGCGTAGTTTGTGAAGTTTGCGCTACTTCGCACTACGCGAATTGCACGTAGCACAGTGCAAACACGCGTAGCGTAGCAGTCATTTTTTGCTTGCTCGCGGTCCTCAACGTCAAGTTGGCGACCGCGAGCAAGCAAAATGACATCCCGGCGAGACTTTTTCCTCGTTCGCAAGATTCTCAACGCGGGGAGGTCAGGTTTCTTATTGCGAGTGGTCGCATATGCTCGTGACCGCTCGCGATGAGAAACTACCAGTCCGCGTTGAGAAAGCTGCCGCTCGAGTAGAAATCTACTCGAGCGGCAGAAAACGACCGCTTGCACTGTGCAAGATGCGGTTTGCACTGATTGCACAGTGCGGACAAGCATCCGGCACTGTGCAATCAGTGCGAACAGCATTTTGCACAGTGCACTACGCAGTTCGCGTAGCTACGCGTAGCTCGCGTTGTGCGAAGTGCACTTCGCGTAGCTACGCGTAGCGCTACTATGCGAACTACGCCCAGGGTTACTGAATATGCATGGGATCATTTACTTGAATTCCTTTCGAGAAGAAAATTAAAATGTGAAAAACATTGAACTGAAGACAGCTGGAGAACACTGTTGTTTGGATCCTTTAAATGTTTGCAGATATTTTAACCATAGGTTTCAAGCTATGATGTCATTAATCTGTAATAAAGGTGTGCCACCACTTGGAGAGGTAACTGATTTCGTTTGTCGAAAAGAGCACCAAGCCAGAGGTGCTCCTCATATACACATGCTGTTATGGATAAAGAATGCATCAAAATTTGGAACAGATAGTGATGAAACTGTTTTGTCTTTCATCAAACAGTATGTTACATATGCCATTCCAAGAGATGGAGGAGAAAACAGCTTGAGACAACCAGTTTTACACTTTCAAAGTCATCGATGTGGGAAATACTGCAGATGGAAATATAAATGTAAATGAAAGTTTTATACGAAATGTCGTTTTGGAATCCCATGTCCTGTAATTTCTAAAGGAAGAGTAAATCGTTTTTTCTCAGCAGTACGACATACAATACCTCAAAAATCTCCCAAAAATACATACAACTTAAGAAGAACAGAAGCTTCAAAGTACATAAATGACTACAATGCAGTTATTTTGAAAATGTAGAATGCAAACATTGATATTCAGTATGTTGCAGATAATTCAATTGCTGTTGCTAGTTATGTTACATCATATATTACAAAATCTGAAAAGTCTGAGATGAAAGAAATGTGGGAAGAAATTTCAGCAGAAAAGAGTCTTAGCAAGAAATTGTACAGTTTCAGTTCGAAAATGCTTTCCCATAGAGAGATTGGATCCTATGAATGTTCGGATCGGTTGAGCTCAGCAAGTTTATATTCAAAGTCAAGAGAAATCATTTGGATAAGTCTAGGTCTTTCCTCCACACGAAATAGAGTATTGAAATCTTTGCAAGTAATTGAATACTACCAGAAAGTACTGATATTGTCAAAACTAATATGTTGGATACATACTATCTCAAAAGGAGTCCACATCTTGAAAGCCTATGTCTTTATGAAATACTTCAACATTATAGGTAACCTAGGGCGTAAAACTCACAGAGTTTGTGGAGTTTTGGCAACTCCACATTCCGCGTAGAAGGAAAGTTGCTCAAAAACTCTGCAACAGAGCAGAGTTTTTTTTGTGTTTGCGTGCCCGAAATGAATTTTTGCGTGTGCGGGAGCGACTTACTGGGTGCCTGCTATCGCCGACGAGATTTCCCGAGCCGTTCATGAGCACCGCGAGATTTGCTAGGCAGACAAATGGTCCCACGAGATTTTGCGAACACGTTATTCGAGCGTGCCTGCGGAGTTATGGCGTTTTTTTTTTTTAAGATCACGATCCCAAACAAAAAGGATCAACCGCGACCACAATCTGGAGAAGGTTCTCTCCCCGAGCAGCATCAAAACCTTCTTGAAATGACGGTTTGGAGAAAAAACTCCTCAAATTGACATTTAGCTATACTTTTTTGTGCAAGGAGTCCTTTTTCTTTTTTTTTTCAAGAGGAAGGAAGTGTCACAGAGTCTCCAACTGCCTGTTCCTGTCCAGCAGGCCCCTCCCAGTGCTTTGTCCATCTCCTGGTCACTTTTAATTTGTATTTGGAGCTTGAAGGATCACTCTTTGTGTCTGCTGCATGATATATATCATTGGATTTGAGGACTTTAAATTTGAGATTTTACAAGTAAGTTGGAAAATTGGTGTTGTTTGTTTGGGGCCATGCACCTACATTTATTTGTACTTTTCATCGTTTTTTTTCATTTATTGTGGTGGGTGGCCTGTAGTTTCAGTAGGGGCCTAGTTGTTTCTTTGTAAGTAATCTTTCTTCTTTTATAAAGGAAACACCCTGCATAGTTCACTACATTTTTCTCCATGTTTTGAAATCAATTTGCAATATTTATTTAGTTCACTATGTAGTCCAGTAGTCTGCCAAAGATAGGCATTTCTCAGCCAGTAGGTTCAGAGCTACTCACCATGGGTGCATGACACAACTGTTTGTGTGGTGTCTGTTGAATTTAAACATAATTTTGTCCATGGATGGCATTGGATTACTAATACAACATGTGTTTTTTGTGGTATTTCACCTTTTTTATTTTCATGTGTGTTAAATTAAATGCCTTTGTTGGATGTGTGCACGGTTGTAACTTGCAAACCTTTTTAGCCCTGTGGATTGTCGTTTTTGGCATTGTTGCATTAAAGATGTGTTGTTTAGCATGCCTCCTTTGTCTGGCCAGTGTGTGAGTGTGTTTGTAATAGTGGGCCAGCATTTTCCTTGGCTGAGCCTCCCCATGCGGCCAGGGGCCATTTTGTACAGTCTGTGTCCATATAGGCCTGCTTGAGATCATTGTTTTCCAGGCCTCCTGCTTGTTGTTGTTGTTGTGACCATGTGGCTGGTGGCCATTTTGTGGAGGCAGTTAGTGTGCTTTTGCCATAGGCCTGCATGTCTTCCCTTTGTAGGCTTATTGCTTGTTGTTGTGCCCTGGCCATGTGCCTGGTGGCCATTTTGTGAAGGCGGCCAGTGTGCTTTTGCCATAGGCCTGCATGTCTTCTCTTTGTAGGTTTATTGCTTGTTGTTGTGGCCTGGCCATGTGGCTGGTGGCCATTTTGTGGAGGCAGCCAGTGTGCTTCTGCCATAGGCCTGCATGCCTTCTTTGTGGTGGCCATGTCTTCTTGCTGGATGTTGTTTTGCTTGCATTGTTTTCTTCTTTTATTCAGCAAAAATGTAGCACAGTTCACTACATTTCTCCATGTTTTTAATAAACTTGCAATATTGATTTGTCTTGATTCACTATGTGGCTTAGCCAGCCGATGGGGTTTCCAACCAATAGGCCCAGAGCTACTCATGGGTGCATGAAGCAAATGTTTGTGTGGTGTCTGTTGAATTTAAACATCATTTTGGCCATGGATGGCATTGGGTTAAAAAATACAAAATGTGTTTTTTGTGATATTTCGCCTTTTTTTACGTGTGTTAAATTAAATGGCTTTGTTAAATGTGTGTGTAGTTGTAACTTACAAATCTTTTAGCCCTGTGAATTTTTGGTTTTGGCATTGTTGCATTAAAGATGTGTTGTTTAGCATGCCTCCTTTGTCTGGCCAGTGTGTGAGTGTGTTTGTAATAGTGGGCCAGCATTTTCCTTGGCTGAGCCTCCCCATGTGGCCAAGAGCTAATTTGTAAAGTCTGTGTCCATATAGGCCTACTTGAGTTTATTGTTTTCCAGGCCTTCTGCTTGTTGTTGTTGAGACCATGTGGCTGGCGGCCATTTTGTGGAGGCAGTTAGTGTGCTTTTGCCATAGGCCTCCATGTCTGTCTTCCCTTTATTCCCCTTGGCTTATTGCTTCCATCATTGTCATGTGTCAGCTGCAGCTCCCTGAATGCTGCATCCCACGTGATGCACAATGCCAAACCGTTACATTTGTATTCTTGTTGTTGCTCTTCTTCTTTCCTATCCTTACTGAGTGTACTGTCCAGTACACCACGAAAGCCCTTGTTGTTGTCAGTCTCACAAATGGCTACACTGTATTGTTAATTGCTCAAAAAACTGAGGTAATAACAATAATAATAACACTAACAAGTGTGACCACACACTAAATTATATTATATATGTTTGTACTAGTAACTAAACCACAACAATGCACTTTTCACTGATGTTCTTCTTGCTTCTTTGCTTTTAGGTGCACAAAAGAGGAGGAGACAACATCACCCATTGTACTGCCAGACAGAAGGCCTGCGCACGACGTCACGTGACGTGTGACCACAGACATCGCTGCAACTTGTGCCACTGCGTGCTAACTATGCAA
This sequence comes from Calotriton arnoldi, assembly GCA_963921515.1. Classification (NCBI taxonomy): domain Eukaryota; kingdom Metazoa; phylum Chordata; class Amphibia; order Caudata; family Salamandridae; genus Calotriton; species Calotriton arnoldi. The sequence goes on from CAWUFW010009522.1 coordinate 629,957, forward strand.
AAGAAACAATTGATGGACAGAATGCTGGACAATGCAAACATTCACCCCCAGTCACAAAGATCTGGGTTAAATCCATCAGTCTTTTGCTCACCACACCACCCAAGTTTGGACCCAGCCATATGCAAATCAGTCTTGACCCTGTTCCTTGTGGGAACAGTCTAGCCCGAACTGCCAAGCCAGGTCCTCCCTGGACCGGAAACAAGCATCCTGGGACCGGTTTCAGGGCATCACCCTTCATCAGCCAGGCTAGCTTGAATTCAGTGGTGTAGTGAGCACAGGACCCACGTCTGGGCATACCCTTCCCACTTAGGGCGACATATGCAAAAGAAACAATTGATGGACGGAATGCTGGACAATGCAAACATTCACCCCCAGTCACAAGGATCTGGGTTAAATCCATCATTCTTTTGCTCACCACACCACCCCAGTTTGGACCCAGCCATATGCAAATCAGGAGGATGATGATGAGCCAGCCATCATGGACATTAGCCCCGCGCCAGTGGAGACCGACATTACCCTATCCCAAATTGCTTTGAGGGATGTTGCATGGATGCCACCAACACAGATACCATCAACATCACCTCCAGCTGCCATATTTACAAAGTACTGGCAGTGACCTACATCTACCAAAACCACCTCAGTTTAAGTGGGTAATGCAAAGAGTCAAACGTCATGCCCACCTACCAGTTCATCCGATATTTCAAGTGGCACCAGGAGCATCAGAAAGTTGACCTCCCCAGCTTGTGGCATCTTTTCGGTTAGCAGGAAGGAGGTGAACATTGCTATATGCTCCATTTGTGGAGCAGGTGTTAGTCGGGGTAAGCTTGGTACAAACTATGCTACTGGAGGCCAAACAACCCATCTAAGAAAACACCACTTGATCCAGTGGGAGGTGCACCTTAGCGGCCACAAAACTGCAAGTGTTGTTGGTGGAGGGGTTGAAGAAGATCCAATCACGGTGGAAGGTGAACAAGAGGGAGACATTTTGTCCGGTACACAAAGCAGCCTTGTCCCCAGCAGTGCAGTGGTACCACCCACATCATCATCAGCAACATCGCAATTACGCAAGAGTCAGGCCGAGACATCAAGGGGTCCAAGACAAGAGAGTACCGCAATGAAAAAACACGCACTCAGCCAAACATTATCTGGTCTCAATAAGTCATCTGAATCAGTGGCACCAGAAAAGAAAAAAATCCTGCCAACCATTCTCAGCATGTTTAGGTTAGAGGGGCAGTACGAACGCAACCGCCCAACAGCACATTTGTAAAATGCAAAGCTGGCTAAAATGTTAGCGCTGGACCTCCTCCCTTTTTTTTTGTGGAAGGGGTGGGTTTTCTTCACACTGGATCTCTTTTGTGGGGGTTAGAGAAAAGATATCTGCTGCAGGTGTTGACCCTGCTGACATGTTTATTGGAGCTCAGAAGCATGCTACAGTAGCCGTGTTCACCATGAAGAAATCCCATAATGCTGCAAACATTTTCGTAGACTTTAATACTAAGGTCTTTGAATGGCTGTGACCAAGAGGTGCCACGGACAATGGCAGTAATATAGTTAAGGCCATGGCCGATCGAGGCTATTTCAGGGTCCTGTGTTTGGCGCACTGCAATAACATCATTGTTCAAGACTTTCTGACTTTCAGCAACTTACTGACCACCTGCAGCAGAATCTGCACACATTTCAGCCATTCTTTTCAACCCTGGAAGCAGCTGAGGATCATTCAACGTGATAATAGAATGCCAGTTAAAGCACTCATCCAGGAGGTGCCAACACATTGGAACTCAACTTATTACAAAGCTTGAACGTCTGTTTGAGCAGTACAGACCAATAAATGAATATGTCATGCAAAGAGCGGATGCTACTGTGAAAGGCATGATCATTAAGATGGACCAATGGGGCCTAGTTAAATGCCTGCTTCCTTTCGAGGTCTTCACACGTGAAGTCAGCAAGGGGGACTGGACCATGGGACAAGCTTTCCTTTGTTGCACATGCTACAGGAACAGCTAAAGGAGGTGTCTGCAATGTACGCAGGTGTGGAGTAAAAAAAAAAGAAGCATATGAGTTGGAGGAGAGTTTAATCCTTTGCTTATCTGAAAATACAAGGGTGCAAAGAGGCAATGTGTCATCCAACAATTACGTTTGTGCCACAATTCTTGATCCAAGGTACAAACCATTACTGGGCACTTTCATTCCTTTTTCAGACTGGGAGGTTTTGCATCTGCAAAACTTGGATAGCTGTGCTAGTCGGTCATCTAGAAAAAGAACGGCCGGGAATTAGAGGCCCGTTCCTCCTGGGCACAACAAATACTGCAGGGCAGCCTTCAAGTTCAATTTCAGAGCCTGAGGGCAGTGGGGTTTGTTCACAGCAGCCAAAACCACCAACAACACCAAGAACAGGAGCATCAGCCCCACAATCGGCACAGGAATGTTTTCTACAGGCTGGCATTAAGTCAAGTGCTGAGGCAAAGGCAAAAGAGGTCGAGCAAAGCGGAGCACCCATGACCATTGAGCGGATGGTCCAGGCCTATCTGGATGACCCAATAGAGGTCTACTTTGATCAAAACCCATTTCTGTATTGGTATGGGACAATGGCCAGGGCTCAGCAGGCTGGCGATAAACTATCTGTCTTGACCCGTACAAGTGTCTCTGCTGAGCGTGTGTTCAGTGCTGCTGGTGCTGTTCTGATAGTGAGGAGGACCAGTCTCTCACCCCAAAATGTGGAGAGGTTAACCATGATCAAAATGAATCAGCACTTTATACCACCGGATTACACCATACCTGAAGTACGACAGCAGGAAGATGATGATGGCGATTCAGGTCATGGAAGTAGTGTGTTAGGTGACCTACTTCTGGGTGGACCACCAGAGCTTGAGGATGAGCTCTACTTCCCTGACAACTAGGCTTTCAACTCAAGTTACTTTCTTTCTTCCTTTGATGCCCCTCCAAAAAAAGATATAGCTAAGGAACATAATTTACTTTATTATTTGTGTGTGTCACTGTCTTTCTGGTTCACAACAAATCCATCCCCACCGTCTTACTCTTTTATTGTGGGATTGGAGTTGCAACTGTCTGCAGTCAGTGAAGAAGTAAGTCCACTCCTGATTTGCCCTAAAGCCATTTCCCTCAAGCCAGACATTTGATGGAGAATACAACAAATGTGAAATGTGTGCCTGCCTCCAAACCTGGGCCCTGACTATATATCTATCCTTTCCGAGCCTAGAGGGACTGCCCCTGAAGAACAGGTAAATGATGGCATGCATTGCACGCTGAGTGATTGTTGTTTGTTGTGCATGATGTCTACTATTATACACACAAAAAAAGTGATTCAAGTTAATCTTTTCCTTCTTGTTGTTCAATAAAGGAATTGCACTACTGCAGGCTGATCCATTGCATTTCTCAGTCTGGATGAGTCTGGACTCATTCGGGACACTTTTGGTACCGAGTTGGACATCATACATACTTGCAGTCAGAGTCAGGAGGATCAGAGATGATTGATAGAATAACTCAGGGCGAGAAGTGGCCTAAAGGTAAACAACAACACCAGACCTACATGTCTGTGTAGTGGTGGTGGCGAGTGTGGTGTGACTGACAGCAGTGCATTGATGTGTTACTTAATTTGGAAAATGCTATGTTGCTGTGTGTGTGAACTCAGTGCTGTCTGGCTCAAATTCAAAGATAAGTGGAGGTTGGGTGGGGGGGCCTGCTCTTGTTGTTGGAGGTAACTGCCGGAAACAGACATGATTTAGCCATGCCACCTCTGAAAGTCTTCTTGTTTCACTCCTCCTTAATTATGCAGTGTAACTTTTCTCCTTGATTTTTCAGTATCCTTTTTGTTTTTCCATCTAATGGCCCTTTACCCTGTGCCATACTGGGAAAAACAACTCACACATAGAGTACCAAACCGCATCCTCCAGGCACCCAAGATTGGCGGACGGACAGTCCAAGGAAGGACCAAGAGGAATGCGGAGATGCAACTCCCAATTTGGGAATAATACAGTATCATTTGATTCATTTATTCTTTTTCTCTTCAATCAATATGACTGTGTGTGTTGTTTATGTTTGCTTATATTTGACACCTACAGATATTTTTATTTTATTTGCTATCTTTCAAAGAAAGCCCAGTACAACAGAACATAATGTATGTAACTTCTGTCTCTCTGGGGGCAGACAGGCAATTACATAATTAATATACTGCCCTGTACTATTCTAGTACTACTCAACAAGTCATCATCATGCATGCATTTCCTTTTTCTTCCTTAAAAGATATATGATGGTGACTGCCAAGATGAATGTGTTGTCCATGTGTAGTGTTAGTCTTTGTCAAACCTTTCCCTCAAATCCCCCTTCCCAACCAATCTTTCAAACCCTAACCCTCTTCCCCCGGGCTCTGTGATTTATATTGAGATGTGACTAAATTAAATTTACACCAGTAATTGATCACACACTTTCTGGGGCGGATGTGGTGAAAGCAACACTAACTCAAGGCAGGGCGAGGATCTTCTTCTCCTCTAAGTGTATATATAGCCCACACTGGCAATATATAGATTAGATTGCAGATCCATGCACAGTATTAGATATTCAAATTTTATCCAGAGGAACATAATCCATCATAATTAATTGCAAGCATCGATTCATCATTTTAGTTCCAGCACTAAAGCTCGAGTCGACTTCAGTTTGTAACTTGTACTAGGCTAGCCCACCATTCTGTTTCATTTTACTTTAGCATTGCTTATCATCATGGTTTCTTGTTTGTCAGTCTTCTTCTTGTGTACTGTACTTCTACTACTCGTTCCCTAGTCTCCCTCAGGTGACTGACAGTCTCATTTTCTTTTTTTGCAAATTCTACTGTCAGTGTCTACTACTACTACCACCACCATGGCACCTTGGGAAACCAAACCATCCCCATGCAGCCATCGCTTTGTCAAAACATCAATCACAGGTAAGAGAAGAAGTGTGGGGGAGGCAATAATATATATACTATGGAAATTAATTAATTCACACACTCACACCCTTCCGAGTCCATAGGGGTTTTAGTTACAGACTGCGTAGACTAGGCGGAGAGACTGACAGTAGTAGGACAAGTTGGTGTGTTACACTAACAGCAGATTTCAAAAACTGGCTGCGGCCCGGCAGCGAAGGAAACAGTGCAAAGTAAAAGAGTAACCCCCCCAAAAAATTTACATCATATGTAAAAAACTATAAATAATTTATTCCCCGAACAAATATAATCTAGAAGGAAAGAAGCCCACAACACATGACCCACCCCTCTCCCTAACCCCGACTAATGTCCAGTAAAGCAAGTCCCCAAAAATTGTCCATAAATGCAAATGTCCATAAAAAAGAACAGAATACCCAAGTTTTCCCCAACTCCCACATTCCCACCCTCTCCCCAACAAGTCCCACCCACCAAAAAAAAGATTAAAAAAGGGGCAAAGGTCAAGACTGAATTCTAGCAGCAGGCTTGCCAGATCTTGCGCTCTAGGACGTGGAATCGCTCCTTAATCCTGGCTTCTAGGCACACCATCCGGAGGAGCATGCAGTGCTGACATTTTTTGCAGGAACAACAGGAGTGGTCAGCAGTGTTTAAATTGCGGCGGGCGGCTGCCAGACCACAGCGCCGTCCCACCGGAGCTACCGGGGGGCCCGGGGCATTGGAGTCTACAGCTGCTGCCTCTTCCTCCTCCACCAGAGCCACCAGACGCAGATATTCATCCCTGATGGCCTCTAGCTGCAGTTGCCGGGCCCTGGCTGCTAACTCTTGCCTGTTGGGTTGGGAAGGAGTAGCTATATCAAGAAAGAAAAAAAACAACTGTAACCAATACTCCTAGCAAAACAGTAACGCAATATTATATACATAAAATTATAGTGGCACTGTAGCACTAGCAGTACATAACATTTGTGGTATCCTCACTTCCTCAGCCCCTAAGATTTGGATGTGATTAGAGTTTCAGGCATTAGGCACTATGGAGTAGACAAGTATTCTTCTTCTTCTCTCTTTTGTTTAGCTAAATTAATCTTGTAGGCATGCCAGCTCAGTCAGCTTGTACCCTAGACAGACATACATTACTTTACTACTGTCTGCAGGTGGGGCAGCTGTACTACACAATTATCTATTTTTCTATTATGGCCATATTCTGCTACACCAATGGCAACTGCTCAATTTCACTTTCACCCTGACTACTTCAACATGGCAGATGATATTATTACTAATATGAATGATGATATACGGCACCATGTCATGTGATGACGTGAGGTACTGCTATTGTTTGATTGCAACCATGCAGACAAAAGGCCACCCATGGCTGACATGGGTAGGGAGTGGGCCTCGAATTTGGAGGGAGGCGATGGATGAAGGGTGGGTACATACACACTATATATGTTGTGCTTGCAAACTACAGTGAGTCAAGGGAGTATTCTGAAATACAACCTTGAATCAAAAACATTGAAAAAAACCCAGTCCTTATTTATTCTTCTTCCCAGGGATTTTTCCATTTATCATTGCATTGCTCTTCTAGCATTATTTTTATTCTTCACCCTTGGCTTTGCTACTCTGGCACGGTTTAATTTTCTTTTACATTCTCTTCATCAAGTTTCCACCTACGATTGAATACCATACAGGCATCCATCTATCCAAACATGGCTATCATTCTCAATCTCAACAAACCTTTCACCAACAACATACATTTGTCATTTAACTACCACCCATGCATCCTTGCTTGCCTTTGAGTTTGACCCATCAAACCCCCTGGAGGATTCCTTTCACCAATACAGTTTCACCCACCCACCCAGGCAGGCATACTTTCTTTTACCTTTCACTCATCCTTCAACCACCCATGCATCCTTCTCTGCCAGTCACATATTACATGTAACCCATCCTTCTCCCTTCCATCCTTCTTTCCCTTTTCCATCAACCCATCAAGGTCGTCTGACTTTTAGTCTTCTTCATAAAACATTCTCTGCTGAGTTGAATATAGAACAGGCCTTTAGTTACTCAACTCCCGCTAATGCTAATGCTAAGTAAAGGGTGTCTTCTTTAACTGTTCACAACAACTTAGTCTCAACAGTACACTGTACACCATTGCAGTGAGTAATTGTCAATAATTAAGGAATATGACTTACCACTGCCCACCACTGCTGCTGGCTCACCCCCTGCAGAAGCTGCAACAGCTCCCTCCTGACTGGCGTTGCCTTCGCTGCTGGCCCTGGCACTGGTAGTCGGTACGCCTAGAAAAAACATTTCACATTTTTTAGATGCCATATACGCCTCCCCCTATTAATTTTTTTAACTAGCAAGATTGAACATACAATACATACATCACACATCACTACAATTCGGGTACTAGAGTAGAGTAGACAGTATGCTCTATCAAAAATATAAAATATCCGGTTGGAAAAACAGTACAAAAACGCACTAAAAATGCACTAAAAAGTGGAAAAGTATGCAAAATATACACTTAGGAATAGAGAGGGATAGATAACAAATAAACCAGATCAGAAAAAAAGTTTTAGGAACAAAGGATTTAAAAGATATAGCGAGGATTAAAAAAACAGGCCCAGAACCATAACAGACAAGAAAATCAAGATGGCCGTGCCCATCGGCGACCACGTGGTGAAGTTCGGCCAATATTTTCCCCCGAGCACGCAATCCGCATTGCCGAACGTCAGAAAGGTCTCGCAAATGGGCGGAGCAAGCAATTCCGCCCGCTCGTGGAACTCCGCGTAGCGTTGCAGAGTTTTCTTCCGCTTTGTGGAGTACCGCATAGCACGGCTACGCGAACTCCGCCCAGGCTTATTTAAATGGTGTGCAGCTAGAATGTTGGTCTTTTTGTTCCTGAGCCCCTGCTACTGCCTTAGACCCCTGACCCCCATGCTTTGCCTTCCATTGGAACTGAAATTAGACATTAAAAAAATTGAAGAAAGAAGCCAGATGGAGATTGCTGGTTGGAGATGAGTTGACTGTATCCAGCTCTTCATTCCAGCTCTTGGTACGTACTACTACCCCAGCCATAGTTCACCTCATCCCACTGTAAAAGAAATACTGCATCTTATCTTTGGACAAAATATGCTGATATGGGGTAATGCCCCGAAACCGGTCCCAGGATGCTTGGATGCCTGCCAAGCCAGGTCCACGGAGGACCTGGCTTGGCAGTTCGGGCTGGACTGTTCCCATGAGGCACAGGGTCAAGACTGATTTGCATATGGCTGGGTCCAAACTGGGGTGGCGTGGTGAGCAAAAGAACGATGGATTAAACTCAGATCTTTGTGACTGGGGGTGAATGTTTGTATTGTTCAGCATTCCTTCCATCAATTGTTCCCTTTGCATTTGTCGCCCTAAGTGGGAAGGGTATACCCAGACGTGGGTCCGGTGCTCACTGTGCCATTGGATTCAAGCTAGCCTGGCTGATGAGGGGTGATGCCCGGAAACCAGTCCCAGGATGCTTTTTTCCGGTCCTGGGAGGACTGTTCCAACGAGGCACACGGTCAAGAATTATTTGCATATGACTGGATCCAAACTGGGGTGGCGTGGTGAGCAAAAGAATGATGAATTAAACTCAGATCTTTGTGACTGGGGGTGAATATTTTCATTGTTCAGCATTCCGTTCATCAATTGTTCCTTTTGCATTTGTCTCCCTAAGTGGGAAGGATAACCCAGACGTGGGTCCCGTGCCCACTGCACCACTGGATTCAAGCTAGCCTGGCTGATGAGGGGTGATGCCCCGAAACCGATCACAGCGTACTTGTTTCCAGTCCAAGGAGGACCTGGCTTGGCAGTTCCGGCTGGATTGTTCCCATGAGGCACAGGGTCAAGAATGATTTGCATATTTCTGGGTCTAAACTGGGGTGGCGTGGTGAGCAAAAGAACGATGGATTAAACTCAGATCTTTGTGACTGGAGGTGAATGTTTGCAATTTTCAGCATTCCATTCTATCTATCAATTGTTCCTTTTGCATTTGTCGCCCTAAGTGGGAAGGGTATACCCAGACGTGGGTCCCGTGCTCACTTCACCACTGGATTCAAGCTAGCCTGGCTGATGAGAGGTGATGCCCCAAAACCTGTCCCAGGATGCTTATTTCCGGTCCAGGGAGGATCTGGCTTGGCAGTTCGGGCTGGACTGCTCCCATGAGGCACATGGTCAAGACTGATTTGCATATGGCTGGGTCCAAACTGGGGTGGCGTGGTGAGCAAAAGAACGATGGATTAAACTCAGATCTTTGTGACTGGAGGTGAATGTTTGCATTGTTCAGCATTCCGTCCATCAATTGTTCCTTTAGCATTTGTCACCCTAAGTGGGAAGGGTATACCCAGACGTGGACCCCGTGCTCACTGCGCCACTGGATTCAAGCAAGCCTGGCTTATATGGGGTGATTCCCCAAAACCGGTCCCAGGATGCTTGTTTCCGGTCCAGGGAGGACCTGGCTTGGCAGTTCGGGCTGGACTGTTCCCATGAGGCACAGGGTCACAAATAATTTGCATATTGCTGGGTCCAAACTGGGATAGGATGGTGAGCAAAAGAATGATGGATTAAACTCAGATCTTTGTGACTGGGGGTGAATGTTTGCATTGGTCAGCATTATGTTCATCAATTGTTCATTTTGCATTTGTCGCCCTAAGTGGGAAGGGTATACCCAGACGTGGGTCCCGTGCTCACTACACCACTGGATTCAAGCTAGCCTGGTTGATGATGGGAGAGGCCCCGAAACCAGTCCCAGGATGCTTGTTTTCGGTCCATGGAGGACCTGGCTTGGCAGTTCGGGCTAGACTGTTCACATGAGGCACAGGGTCAAGACTGATTTGCATATGTCTGGGTCCAAACTGTGGTGGCGTGATGAGCAAAAGAACGATGGATTAAACTCAGATCTTTGTTAGTGGGGGTGAAGGTTAGCATTGTTCAGCATTCCGTCCATCAATTGTTCCTTTTGCTTCTTAACATTTGACAATGTACCAAAAGCCCACTCTCTAGTGAAATGCACATGAATGTCCGTCTGGTGCACTGGACACTTAATCATTTCTCGACATTTCGTGTTTAACCATATTAATATGTGAGAGATGAGGCAAGCCCGTCTGCGCCCGTCCGCGACTGGACCGCGCCCAGCGCCAGAACCCCTGGACCGCGCGCCCCCCGCTCCAGCCTCGAGGACCGACGCCGATACGATGCCACCACACTCCACGCTCTCAACCCCGGACGGACGCACAACTGCTTCAAGGCCGCCCCGAAATGCACCCATGGTCCCTTCACCTGCCGGAACTGTAGCTACACCAGCCTCAGAGCCACCGAGGCGCACGCCAAGAAGGACCTCAACCACCTCCGGTGCATCCTGCTGAACACCCGCTCCGCACGCAAACACGCCGTCGAGCTCTGGGACCTGCTCGACACATCATCACCAGACGTCGCCTTCCTGACAGAGACCTGGATGAACGACTCCTCCACCACCGACATCGCCATAGCCATCCCAGACGGCTATAAGATCACCTGCAGAGACCGCATCAACGCAGTAGGAGGAGGAATCGCCATCGTCCACAAGAACACCATCAGGGTCTCGACCAGCACCGACGACACTCTCAGCACCGCCGAACACATGCACTTCCAGATCCACACGGACCCCAACACCACCCTTAGAGGCACCCTTGTCTACAGACCCCCTGGGCCCCGACCCCAGTTCAGCGACTCCATCACCGACTTCATCAGCACGCACGCCCTGACCTCTACCGACTACATCCTCCTCAGAGACCTGAACTTTCACCTGGAGAACAACAACGACAGCAACTCCACCACCCTGATCGACAGCCTCGCCAACCTCGGCCTGAGCCAGCTCGTCACAACACCGACCCACTGCGCCGGCCACACGCTTGACCCCATCTTCTCCTCAAGCTCCCACGTCTCCTTCAGCCACACCACGGAACTCCTCTGGACCGACCACTGCTGCATCCATTTCACCTTCCAGAAACCCACCACACACCACCGCACCCAACAGATCCCACGCCGCTGCTGGAGCAAAGTCACCGAAGACCAACTCCGGGCAACCCTCACTCTCAGCCCTCCCTCCGACCCATCCAACACCGACGACGCTGCCTGCAACCTCAGACGATGGATGGACGACTGTGCCAACACCCTCGCCCCGCTGAAAAAGCTCACCTACAGCGACACCACCAAAAGAGCCAGCTGGTTCACCTCGGAACTCCTAGCTTCCAAGCGCACCTGCCGGAAACTAGAGAAGAAATGGCACAGCGATAAGACACCGGACAGCCACACAGCCCACAAAGACGCCATCCGTAACCACCACCACCTCATCAGGTCCGCCAAGAGAATCTCCTTCAAAGACCGCCTCGACAACAACGCACACAACAGCAAGGAGCTTTTCAACATCGTGAAGGAACTCTCCAATCCCAGCTCCAACACCAACAACATCCCGCCGTCGCAACCCCTGTGCGATTCCCTCGCCACCTTCTTTCACCGCAAGATCGCCGACATCCACGACAGCTTCGACACCCAGACAACCCCAACTAAGATCGATACACCAGACCCGCCACACACCATCGACCACGACCCCCTGCCAGCCTGGGCCAGCGTGAACATCGAGGACACCATCAAGACCATGAGCACAATACACTCCGGCTCCCCGTCAGACCCTTTCCCGCACCACATCTTCAACAAAGCCAGCAGCTCCATCGCACCCCACCTGTGCAACATCATCAACCTCTCCTTCAAGACCGCGACCTTCCCAGAGAGCTGGAAACACGCAGAGATCAACGCCCTACTCAAAAAACCCAAGGCGGACCCGAGAGACCTCAAGAACTTCCGGCCCATCTCTCTGCTTCCGTTCCCAGCCAAGGTCATCGAGAAGATCGTCAACAAACAGCTAACCCGATACCTCAAAGAAAACAGCATCCTGGACCCATCCCAATCAGGGTTCCGCAGCAACCACAGCACTGAGACTGCCCTCATCGCCGCCACCGACGACATCAGGATCCTGCTGGACAATGGTGAGACCGCAGCCCTCATCCTGCTGGACCTCTCCGCCGCCTTCGACACTGTCTGCCACCGCACTCTACGCGCACGCCTCCACGACGCAGGGATCCGAGACAAGGCCCTGGAATGGACCACCTCCTTCCTCGACGGCAGAACCCAGAGAGTCCGCCTCCCACCTTTCCGATCCAAAGCCTCCGAGATCATCTGCGGCGTACCCCAGGGATCGTCCCTCAGCCCAACACTGTTCAACATCTACATGGCCCCGCTCGCACGCATCGCCAGACAACACGACCTCAACATTATCTCCTACGCCGACGACACTCAACTGATCCTCTCCCTCACCAAGGACCCCCTCGCCGCCAAAGCCAAACTCCTTGAAGGAATGAAGGCTGTCGCCGATTGGATGAAGATCAGCCGACTAAAGCTGAACATGGACAAAACGGAGGTCCTCATCCTCGGCTCCAACCCCTCAGCCTGGGACGACTCCTGGTGGCCAACGACGCTGGGAGCAGCCCCGACACCCACCGACCACGACCGCAACCTGGGAGTCATCCTCGACTCAACGCTCTCCATGGCCAAGCAAGTCAACGCAGTCTCCTCCTCCTGCTTCAACACCCTCTGCATGCTTCGCAAGATCTACAGGTGGATCCCGACAGACACAAGCAGAACAGTCACCCAGGCCCTCGTCAGTAGCAGACTGGACTATGGGAACGCCCTCTACGCGGGAGCCCCGGCCAAGCTCATCAAGCGACTGCAACGCATACAAAACGCCTCCGCACGACTGATCCTCGACGTACCACGCCACAGCCACATCACCCCCCACTTGAGGAACCTGCACTGGCTCCCCGTCGACAGGAGGATCACCTTCAAACTCCTCACCCACGCACACAAGGCACTCCACAAAACTGGCCCAGCCTACCTCAACAGACGACTCTTCTTCTACGTCCCCAACCGCCAGCTCCGCTCCGCCGACCTCTCCCTCGCCACCGTCCCCCGCATTCGAAGAACAACCACCGGCGGCAGATCCTTCTTACACCTCGCCGCCAAGACCTGGAACACCCTTCCACTAAGCCTACGAAAGACCCAAGACCTGCTGACCTTCAGGAGGCTACTCAAGACCTGGCTGTTCGACCAGTAGCAGCATCCCCCCCCCTTCCCTCTCCCCAGCGCCTTGAGACCCTCGCGGGTAAGTAGTGCGCTCTACAAATTCTGTGATTGATTGATTGAATAACAAGAGATCATACAGTGGAAAAGGGGCAGTCAGGGCCAGGGGATGATTGCCCCCCTGTGAGGCAGAGGGACAACCATCGAGCCCCCCCAAACCTTGAATGGGGGCCCACTCCGAAGAAGACCAATGAATATCTGTGAGATGAGGGAAACTCGGGGGCCCCTCATCACATTCTGCAGGGGAGCCCCATCATTTTGCGTTACGCCCCTAGAGGCAGTTTCCAAAGGGCGTGTTTAATTAGGTCTCTTAATCGACACTTCGTGCAGTGCAGCGCTATAAAACAGGTTTAGCGGCAAGCGCGCTGTAAAACAACTGAGGCCCGAATTGACACTCACAGAGATTTAACAAGAGCAGTTTTTCACCCTAACGCGAAGTATCACTAATAACTAACTTCCCACCTTTCTCAACCCTACCATTTGATAATCTAGAAAAATATACCTGTCATCTGTGTTTGTGTGTATCACTTGCAGTAACTGCCACTGAAACTTCATTTCCGGTGGGAAGATAATAATTTAAAAAACAGACAGACACACACACAGAGATAGGCTGTTGTCTCATGACCACCCCTCACTGTGTTGTTCGTAGTTATTTTTACAAAGCGAAAATCAATAGAAGAGATGGTAACTAACAATGGATTCCAGATCAATCTAGATAGATCCGGTTTTTCGAAAATCTATCCTGGTACTTTTCAAAAACTCAAATACATATCCCGCTATGTAGATAAAATCCATGTCCTGTTTTAGAGAGCGGGTGTGTGAGCATGTACGTAATTCAAGTGACCTTCAGTCTTCGCAGCATGTCGAGAAAGAAGTTAATTGCCTTTAAAGACTCCACTGACTGCTTCCTCGCCTCATAAATGCAGCACGGCATACTGAAATCAGATGTGAGGGGGAGATGAGAGGCAATTATTGCTCCATCAGTGCTGGCTGCCTCGTCCATGGATGTAAGCACAAGGGCCGCTGTATTTGAGGACCACGTGACATTTTATATGAAGGCACGAATCTGAGAATTTATAGAGTCTGATCTTTCCTGATGAAGTCGTGTAGCAAACACGGTTTACCACAGACACTTTCTCGTTAAAATCATCTTAAAAGTGGTGAAATGTGTTTTTCCCTTTCAGTTTTATGCTGTAAAACAGTGCCCATTCAGTTTGTCGTACGTTGTTGCTCCTAATCTACGCTGTAAATTGTGTGGGCAAAGCTTTGTTTACTGCAGCAACTTTTTGTTGCTTACTTTTGACAAAAGTAGCAACAAATGGCTGAAATGGAGAGTCTGCTCATTACCAGTCAGGTGTATCCCTATTTTATGGACATATTTCTTTAGAAAGCTGTTGTCATAGATGCAAAATGGATTTGCTTCATTGTTTGCACCATTGCAAAACCAAATTCAATGTGCATGTGACTTGGAGCAAAATGATTATGTTGCACGAGTGTCCGGACTAAAGAAAGACATGCCCATCTCCCAGCCTCATGTATCAACCTATAAGCAACAAATTAATGAAGTGGAATGGACTCAGCTTCGTTTTGAAAAGTTATCACTGCATCAGTTTGTTACCACGCATTGCCTGTGTCCTCTGCTCCAGAGGTGTGCGGACTTTCTTCCACTGTGAATGTTTGTGTCTTATGGGCAGAGGTCGAAATAAGTGTAAAATGAATTCCGTTCGTTTTGTTTGCACTGTGAGGCAGCCCCACTACTGTTTACTACCAATTTCACAACTCTCTATTGGTAGTGTTTTTTCCCCGACTGATTTCCATTGAAATTGTACCACTTATCTTTTTATTTCACAATGCAACGTGATGCGTTTTCAGTGTAATATTTTCATGTTTGCTCCCCCGAGCTCCAATCCATCCAATTGCAAAGTGACCTACTTCACTTCCTCTGTTGTTCAGCCACTGTTGCCTCTACTCCAAAACAAGTATCCTCTCATTGGAATCCTTTTTTAACACTTTTGCACTGTTACCTGCTACACTTTGATCTCTAACTATGGGTTCCTATTGCAGGTCTGCAGCCTCTCTGCTCCACCAGCCCTTCTCACCAATCCCCTGTTTACTGCGAAATCTGGTGAGCACAGAAAGCAAAACAACACATTTTTAAAAAAAAGATCCATGTATCTCTGACCTTTCATGTTATAACTATCAGGAGTTTTTAAACTTTAGCTTTTAATCAAATGTTGCAGTCCCTGGCTACCTGTAAGGCCCAAAAGACCATTTTAAATTATATATCGGGTCAAATACCTCTGCCATACATTACACAGATACTTCAAGTCATGTAGGCGTTCCCTGACCAGGTAGAGGAACGAGATTGAAGGCCCAGTCCAGTTATAAGGTCATGGAACTCCAAGGTGACTTGTGATATCCTTATAATGTACTGCAGGGGGTACTTTATTTAAGGAATAATTCATGGTCACACGCATAACGACACAAATCCTTCATCGTTGGTATGATGCTCTTTCAAATAAGAGATAGGATGTTTGTAAGCATTAGGAGTACATTTAGAACATCTAGTGCAAAATTAAACACACCTAAAGGAGTTAGGGGCATATTAGCAAGACCGGCGATAATGGGCTTGATAATATGCGTTATAGAATTCCAATGGAAGCCCAGGTTAGATGTGCAGGACATCTAACCTGGGCTTCTATTGAATTTCTATAACGCATATTAGCAAGCCCATTATCGCCGTTTTAGCGGCAGTTTCCTGCTGCTAAAACGGCGATAATTTTATCGCCGGTCTTGCTAATATGCCCCTACGATTTTTTTGCTAAAGATAGTAGATCCAGATTAGTGGAATTCATATTTAATTAACGCTGTAACTCAGAAAGCATACAAACACAGAGAAAGATTCTATCTTTCCCATATTTACCTAAACCAGGCAAAAATAAATATGTTGCCAAAAATATCTCCTTTATTATCACTGTTTATCTGGAAATACAGAGCAGAAGAAGGAAAAGCCATGTTTCATTTTTATTTTTTAAAGTGCAGCTTTATGCTGTGTGACCTGCCTTTCCCCTCAGCTACTTGCACTAGCAGCAGGCATCATGATGTCAGAACTCAACTGTAATATTTTATCACAGTTAAACAGCTACGCCATTTCTTTATTACAGGTGCCTAGCAACATAACAAGTTACCTGTAACAAGGAAATCAGAGAAAGGCACTTACACAGGGATTGTAGAATCCCTCTATTATATAAGAGATAAAGTACTCCCTGCCGTACATTATAAGGATATTGCAAGTCACAGAGGAATTCCATAACCACATAGAGGAAAAAGGCCAAAGTCTGAGTTCCTTTATAAACTTATGGAACTCCGAAGTGACTAGCAATATCCTTATGATGTTCGCCAGGGGTACTTCATCCCATATAATACATGATCACACCATCACATTTCCCACAAACCACTTAAAACCTTGATGCGCAGCTCTTTCATATGAAAGAGCGAGCACGTTTGCAAACAAGAATAAAAATGGAACCTCTAGTGCAAAATTAAATACATAAACAACCGGTTAGATATTTGTTGCAAACAGATATTAGAAACAGTTGTCTACAAGTCAGTTAAAAAAAAAAATGGCAGTAGCTCATAATGTGTAGAAACATACAGAAAGAATCTAGCTTTTCTCTATCTAAGGAGTACTAAAAAAATCATATTCTTTCTGCTAGTCAGTGTACGCAATAAACATATAGCAGAAGAAAGAAAAACCATGTTCAGTTTGTTGCTTTAAACAGCTGCTTCAATTATGCTCTGTGACCTTCTTTGCCTTTCAGCTCGGCTGCTGGCTCTGGCAGCAGGCATTGTGATGTCAGAACTCGACTGCAATAACTTGTGGTAGTCGAGTTCTGACTATTTTCTTTATAATCAGCAACTTGATGCATCATAAGTCCCCGATTAAAAAGAAATTAGAAACAGATGTTTATACAGGGATTACAGAATCCTATGAATTACATATTGATTAACGTTAATTGTTAGAAATGGGGTTTCTGGTTGGCTAGGGCATGCACCTAAGCCAGGCAGAACCCACCACTCTAATCAGGGCAAGTAAGATACATACCAAAGATAACCTGTGCTCACACACAGGTAGCTTGGCACAGAGCAGGCAGGTTTGTCATCACAGGCAATGTGTAAAGCGTTTGGGCAAGGCACTCACATCAGTAACACAATGAATAAACAATAAAAGAGACTCCACACAAGATTATATAAAAATATAGTGCATATTGTGCACATAACATAGCCCAAAGCGACATGAATCATACATTCTGTGCATATTATGCAATTACTGAAATAGTACTTGTTATCCTGGTAATTCAAGTGGCAAAGCAATAAACAACATACCTTCAGGGCATGAAATGTTATAGTACAACACATACATCACTAAGTAGCACCCTAAATAAATGAAGCATGATAACTAGGCACATTATACAAGTATTGCGACCTTACTCGTTATGCTGATACTACTAGAATAAAAAACCATATGCATCACAAAACATTAGTGCATGACATGTTGCAGTAATGCATGTAATTCCCAGAAGGCAATCACAGGCAGAGGCTCACCTGTCCTTCTGTTAGTAGAGATACAGTAACCACTTTGTACTGTCGGAAACTGATGTATTAGTAGGGGTGCATAACCCTCTGTGCCTATATTAGGTTTTATATGGTACTCCCACTGGTAGGTCACAGCAGCTGCTGCCCCTCTACCATCAGGGATACAAGAATCAAGGATCAGTTGGCAGCAAGGCAACCCACAGAAAAGCAATCTTGTGAGCCCTTTAGGCCACCCAGCAAGTAGCAGGTAGTTGGGCAACAGCAGAACAGTCCTTCTGACAGAGGTTCGGTCCCAGTTCCAAAAGTGCTCTGAAAACATGGGGTCAGAGCCCTTGTACTTATACTCAAATTTGTCTTTGTGAAAGGGGTGACTTTAGAAGAACCCTTAGAAGTGCACAACAGTCCATTTCAACCCAGCTCTGGCTCCAGACATCAGAAGGGGGTAAATCAGCCCTTTGTGTGAGGGCAGGGCACAACCTATACTAATGTAAAGTGTGAACGCCCCTCTCTCTCCCAGCCCAGGAGGACTATCAGTGTGCAGATGAATGCAGATGTGACCCTGTCACACCCAACCCTTCCTATGTGATGGCTGACTATAAAGTATTCACCAAGTGTAGCTGTCACCCAGCCCTATACATGAATTAGAGTCAGGGTGCAAAGCACAATGAGTCATAAGCACAGAGAATTGCCCACTTTCTAAAAGGGACAATTCTAAAATAGTAATGTGAAATCCAACTACACCAGTAAGCAGGATGTATCACCTCTATTCCAAACATACCAAACATAGTGATGCTACTCCTTTCAGATTAGGATTTACCACTTAAACACATATAAGGGAATTCCCAATGCTAGCCTATGAGAGGAGTAAGCAACACAGCAGTGAGAAACAAAATAGGCTGTTTGTCACTACAAGGACATGCCACACATAAAGGCACATGTCCTACCTTTTACTTACACAGCTCCCTGCCTATCGGGCTACCTAGGACCTACCTTAGGGGTGACCTATATGTAGTAAAAAGGGAGTTTAAAGCTTGGCAGTAGTTTTAAATGCCAAGTCAAGGTGGTAGTAAACTGCACACGCAGGCTCTGCAGTGGCAGGCCGGAGATGGGTTTGAAAGGCTAATTCTGTGGGTGGCGCAAGCAGCGCTGCAGGCCCACTAGTAGCATTTAATTTACAGACCCTGGGTATATGGTATACCACTTTACAAGGGACGTACATGTAAGTTCAATATGACAAACAGGTGTAAACCAATCGTACCATGTTTCAGATTAGAGAGCACATGCACGTTAGCAGTGATTAGCAGTGGTAAAGTGTCCAGAGTCCTAAAACCAACAAAAAGAGGGTAAAAAATTGGAGGAAGAAGGCAAAAGGTTTGGGGATAGCCCTGCAAAAAGGGCAAGGTCCAACACTAATCTTCTGCTGTTTCTAACCTGTTACTATCATCCAATGTATTGCATTCAATCTACTGACCTCAGAAGGCTGAGTGTTCTATATTTCTCATGACTTTCACGTCAATAAATGTGTCAGAGTCAAGCCTCAAACTGACTGAGCCACTCTTCCAACTTAAATATTTTTTTCTGTTTTCATGTTGGATCGCCTGGAGCTAGAATTGAAGGAGGTGTTGCTTATTTTAGTACAGTCAACCATGGATGAACGGAAGTAGGACACATTTACATGATCTCAGTAAACCAAGCTACTACACATTGTCTGTTTGTTCATTTGGTTTGCAGCTGCGCTCTGAGCCATAGCTGCCAAGTAGACCCATGTCACTTGTGCACCTTCAGCCACTCCAAGCAGCATGTTGAACATTGTGTTCAGTTGGCTGAACCGATCTTGAATAACAATGGCGACAGAGCTAATGGCAGAAGGGTGTGGTTCAGTCCCATTCTATTACTAGTGGTTTGTGGGCTGATCCAAAAAGAAAATGACACTCCAACGGACCCATAGCTGTCAAGTTTTCAGATCGACGTTTCCTTATGCTCAGGGCGAGTATGGGTGATATTTCACTGTTAATGTGTGCCATGTATTGAGATACTTATAACAAAAAAAGTGCCCTTTTGTGTAAGGTAATAGTATAAAAGAGATGCAACATTTTTGTACGGTCACTAAAACACACATACAAACACGTGGAAACTTAAACGAGGACAATTTTGGGAAACAGGGATTGATTTAATTTCCAATTAACAATGAAGTGGTGGGAGTAACACACATGGAGTGCAAAGTTGCTACGGCCCGGGCTGCAGGGCTAGAACAGATCCTGCCTGTCAGACAGATTGACAGGATTCTGACAGGGGCTGCAGGCCCGCGTAAACGGGGCTGCACTGTTAAGCATCCTGCCTGAAAAAGCCTACTTCAGACAGACATTCAGCATGCCAACAACATGCCTTGTCTTGGGTTTCGAACAAATCACAATGCGTGCTCTAGACTCCGGCAGCATTTAACCAAGACTGACACCCATGGAGAGTGAATTTGAAACAGGGACTGTAACTGCCGCTTGATATTTGGCACAGTTATGTGGGACCATGATTATAATCTTCCTGGACGGTGTGGTAAGAACCTCGAGGCTTATATGGCACAGGCTGAGGAATTATTTGAAAGAGCTGCTCAACAATATTTACATATTGTAAGTGATTTAATTTTATTTATACCAGCGATTATTTTTTACTTGTTACAGAAGTCAAGCCAGAATCTACTTCAGGGGTGGTCAGCATGGCTCACAGGTGGGAGGGCATGCACGGGGTTCGTGAGGGGGTTGCGGGGGGGGAGGAGGGAGGGGAATAAAAAAACTTAACCTTAACCTAAACTTACCTTTAGGCCGGGTCCTGCGTCTCTGCTCCTGCTCTCCTGTCTCCGATCCAGGAACAGGAAGCAGGCAGTCAGGCGCACTTCCCTAAGCCAATCACAACGCTGCAATGCAGCATTGTGATTGGTCTGAGGGGCTGGAGAAGTGGGCATGTTCTCCATGCAGGCTGTATTGCAGCCTGCGTGGAGAACAGGGAAGTGCGCATGACTATTTTGGGCAGCTCGAGAGGGCCGACCAAACAGTCATTGCGCAGTTAGGAGTGGGAAAACCACTCCTCCCCTGATCCCAGAGCAGAGCAGCACCACCCACCCGCCCGCAACGGAGACAGACATGAACCATAAAATGATAATAACAGAGTTATTATCATTTTATGTTTCTAAAGTTGGTCTGATGTGAAGCAGTGGGGTGACGCTCCTCCGCCATAGCGGAGGAGCCGCCACTGCTCTACTTGTGCCGCACTTGCCTTGGCTGATCTTGAACAATCTTCAGACTCGCTGGGGCCATCGAGGACAAAAACGGGCAGGCCACCAATAGGCGGCAGCTGCTGTGCAGCAAACAAATATAAAGCTGCCCCAAGCCGCCAGTGTCAATGCTTCTCAGGCCAATCAGACCCTGCTTGATCACTTTGAGGCAGGCGCCTTGCTGGAAAAAGATCAACGGAGAAGAGACCACCCTCGGATCTGCACAAGTATGACAGCACACAATGTCTGCTCGATCCAGACATTTTTTGTTTGGCTTGAGAACAAAACACTGAGTGACACTGGTACACTCGGGCTCAAGTTCAGTTTATAATATTTGCCTGCCGCTCAGCTAGGGTAGAGTTCCATGGAGTAAGGGGCTGTAAGTCATTTATTAAAACAAAGGTAATCCGAACTGCTTTTCAAGCACAGCGCTGCACTTCAGCATAATCGCTAATGCAATTCGGCCTGAGTGTCTAGCATGCCTCAGGAGGCTGAGGAGCACTATAATTTGCGTGACTAATGTATTTTAGTGCAGTGATGCTGAGACCAGCACTAAAATGCGTAAGTCTAACCCCTGATGTGTGGTACTTGGCAGGGCTTCTGACCATTGACTGGAAGGTGCTTAGACAAACCATTCTATGTATAGGTACAATTATTTGTATGTATAGATGCTGGTAGGCACCTAAAGGGGTCAGGTCGGACCTAAAAAGATGAGTTGCATTTTTATCTCTAGTGTTCGTTTACTAGATGTGTATGACTGCATTTGACCCTCACTGCTGCCAGTCAAACTAGCATTGATAAAGCCAATAGGTTTAGAATTTGTATAGCATGTACACCACTGCTCCACATGCGGTACAAACGTACGACCTATTGGCTTTCACATAGTACGTTTCTTTGATGAAGGCCATTTGCATGTCCTTGTGTGTGTTGCCTGCAGAGAAGCTCACTGTCATCCTCCGGTGGCCATGAGATTCACAACAGGGTTTTTTACAACTAGCAGAATGTGGGCAGCAGCACACACAATAAGGCCAGACTTTGCCTTGTGTTCTATGTTTAGCCTGGTAGTGCTGATCGGTCCCAAGACAGAAACTATTGAGACTGTCCTTTTCTGTCAGGCAGTATTGTGGGACCACAATGACAACCAATGCTCCAAGGGACCATTTTATTGCTCGCTATAACTGAAAGTGATACCACATTGACACCTGCTGCATCAGGACCTCTTAGCACTGACTGTCGAAGGCTACTGCTCAACAGTTCTTTTAACAATAAATTGTTTCAATGTGTTTGCAAGTATATTGTTTTTAACATATATGTATAAAATCATGTGAAGATTCATTTTATTGATAAGGTTTTGTGAATCAATCTAAGTGAATTTTGTGAATCAATGAAATTAGTTTTTAATAAAAATATTTTTATCACAAGAATTTCTTTTCACATTGTTTGCTATGTTTTACTTTACATAATATTTGTTCTTAATTGTGCATCAAACCACTTTTGTTTATAATTTCACCAACCTGGAAATTAAGTTATTGTCTTTTCACTAATGGCTTTGGATTGAATTTTGATCACGTATTCATCATATCTGGTTTGCTTGGGTTTTTTACAGAACTAGTGTGTTTTTTTGACCATTGGAAAAAGGGAACTCTGGGGGATATTCTCAAGAATGTGCGATAATCATCGCCAAAATAGGTTAACGCAATATTTCATATCGCCGCCTATCGCGGGAAAATAACGCTGTGTCAACGTCTTATTCTCAACACGGCGGTAACATGAGATAGTTTCCCGATAACGCGTCAAATGTCCGCGATAAAATTACCGGGACAGCGATAAAAATCTAAAGCCGAACGTGCAAAAAAGTGGCAATGGGCCCAACCGCAATAAAAAAATCAGTGATAAGCTGTGCCAGGCCTGCAATTCACACACGTCAGGCGGGAAAAATCACAATAAAAGCAGAAAAAAAAAAACACAAACAAAACCAAAACAACATCGAATCAAAATGGAGGTAGCCGGAGCAAGTACAGAGGACAACCAGAACCCCACAAGCCCCACTGAGGACCAGCCTGGGACCTCGGCATCAGGGAAGGGCAAGGAGAAGAAGAGGAAGAAGCGGTTCAGTCCGCAGGAAAACAGGATCCTGATAACGGAGGTGATAGAACACCATCAACAACTGTTCGTCACCTCCAATGTGTCATTGGCAACAAAAAATTGAATATGGCAGTCCATCGTGGACAAGGTGAATGCAGTCGGAGTGCTGAGGAGGACAATGGAAGAGCTCAAGAGGCGCTGGAATGATGTGAAGCGCAAAACCAAGCAGAAACTCGGCAACAACCAGAAGGCAGCTATGCAGACTGGAGGTGGGAGTCCAGCGCCACAGGAGGAGCTGGATGAGATGGAGGAAATGGTGTCCACAGTCATCAGTGTGGAGACGGTGGCAGGAGTTGGGGGACCGGACACTGCTCAACATGACCTGACACAACAGCAACAGGGTGAGTAACAACCAGGGACTGGGGGGATGGGGGGAGATGGGCACAATGGCACACATGCACAATTAAGTATAGCACAGTGCACACCCACAATGGCTCTGGATCATGTCCCTGATCCCCTTGGCACACTGCAGCACACCTAGAAACAGCAAGTTGGCCCCCGTCGACTATGTGCCCAGAGGGGTCCCTTCCCACACATCACCAATCTCACAACTAACCCATGCACATGTGCCAGACCCAGCAAAGTGGCGTGTCTGTGAGCCACACTGACAATGCAAGTGGCACTGCATGACGAATAGCATGGCTGCAGTCAATATATCATGACATGTTGCACGCCACAACACTGAGGTGGCTGAGTGTGGACCACATCCGTAAAGGAGCAGGTCACACTCTGACACATCCACGTGCACAAACAACCCCTGACGTCAACAACACATCTGCGGACAAACCATGCCCAGAGTCCCAACTCCCACCAAGAGCCCAATTTACCCAAGTATGCAACATCTCAGCACTGTATAAGCACAGAAGTCAAGGCACACCGCCTGAAAGGGATAAGGGGCAGCAAAATCAGAGCTGCAGGGGCGACTCTCACAAAATGCAGCACACACACATAACATTCAGAGCATATCAACTTTGACAACAATGTGGTACAAACTGCAACACATTCACAACAGAGCAGAGGACACAACTGGTGCCGCTTGTGTGTAGAAACTGGCCAATCACATTTGGCATAGCAGGGAAATGTGAGATGATAATGTACAAGTACAAACACACATCCGTGATGTTGTTGAAATGTCCACTGTCCCGCATCAAATAGGCAGCTCCTCCCAAACAGTCACAATGTACATTGTCATGCAGTCTGTATGTAAACTTGTACAATGCGTCAACATACATGTGAACACAATGTAAAACTGCATCTCCCCTTCACATTGCAGAGGGAGAATCAACACCTCCTGCAGAGCAGACCAAACATCTCTTCACTGATGGCGAAGAGGACCTCCCCAACATCGACACCAACGCCCTCCAAGAGCTCATGGACAGTTTTGGCACCTCACCTCCAGGAGCAGGGCAGCCCAGCTGCATCGAGGAGACCTCACCCCCTGCACAGACCACACAGCAGGAAGCACCCACCACCCTGGCTGCCTCCCAGGACCCCCAAAAACAACACATGGCCTTCCAATGCCGGGTGTCAGGGTGCCAGGAGAAGATGGCTGATCAGGTGCGGGTAGGGTTCGACCTCATGGCAGCCAAATTAGATGCCATACATGGGTGTCTAAGTCCCATCAGGGACCACTTACAGTCCCTAACGGACACCCACAGTCTGCTCCATGCTCTCCAGTGATCCATGGCTGACATCGCTGGAGTCCTGACTCTGAGACAAGAACAATTGTCTAGTCAGAGTGGCTCCAGCGATGTCAGCCGGGAGTTGGAACACATGCGAAGGATCATGGAGAACAGGGAGCAGATGCAGGCGGAAAGAATGGCTGCCACGGCTGCACACCAGCGAGATGTAGCTGGGATCTTCCATGCTCTGCAGACCCTCATCATGGCATTGCTGCCACAAGGCCTGGCGCCGATGAATGCTGCTGCTGCTTCTACATCCACATCTCCGCCCCCTGATGTGTCAGTGACACACAGTGCTGCAGACAATCCACCTCCAGCCACTGATGTGTCACTGCCACACAGTGATGCAGACAAAACAACACCACCCACATGTGAGGCACATGAAACATCAGAGGACGAAGATGCGGATGAGTCTGCCTTAGTGGTCAGAAGGAAGCAGTAGCATTCATCTCTGCCATATGGCCTGTTTCTGCTTGGTTCTGCCCTCTGCATCATCACCTTCCACTGTCTCCCGATACACTCTGTGACACTCACCTTGGACCTCGACATGGACTGCCATATTCTCTTTGGCTACCAATGACACAGCAATCAGACTGCGGACTGAACTCTTCCTCTTCCGATGAACTTGTCATTCCCTGAAGGACTCTGGCTAGCCCTCCACGGGGCAACAATGTAAAGTGGGGTTTGCATGGCCCTGTACTGCTCCAGCTTCAACACTCCACTGAATGTGAATAAAACATTCAAATTCACACAGATGTGTCATGTAAATGATCATTCAAGTATGAAAGTATGGATGAATGTAGGGTCAGTGATTCCACCTTATGTCCATGTTGCTCATGTTGGGGGACTTGAGTCACAGGGTGCAACATTGACGATTGCGGTCCGGGTGGAGCCGACACTACAACAGAGACACACACGCATTAGTTACCTTCTTGTCCAGCCCAGAACTGAACCACGCCCAGAGCCCTGGGCTCATTCTTTACACCCCTATGCTGGACTGGCATACGCCAGCCCAGCCCACTCCGCTTACACTTACAGGGGGGGTCGTCAAAGCTACATGTCCCAGGTCTTCCCTGTAGTCATCTGCTGATCACTGGTCTAGTTGTCAGCATGCCACAGCCACTCCCTGTGGGCTGGTTTACACCCACACCACACCCATCCAGCACAGGCGTCACAGGACATGTGACCCTGCCAATAAAAAGGGGCCTACCACATCACATTCCCCACTGCCGGAGGTGACATGATGGCAACCACACCACGAGACTCAATCATGAAGGGTCCATGACTTGCGGTGCACAGAGTTGGTGGCACCCGATGCACTGCGGCCGGCATGGGCCTAGCACCACGGGACGATGTCTTGCGGTGCACAGAGTTGGTGGCACCCAATGCACTGCAGCCGGCACGGGCCTACCGCCATGGGACGGTGACTTGCGGTGCACTGAGGTTGGGGCATCTGAAGAGATGAGCGTGTGTGCAGCCTGCGATAATGCGTAGACCTCGATATGCTGCCCTGCCAATCAGGATTTGATTTGAATTGAGAGCCCTGCTGGACCGCAGTGTACGCCAAAGGCAGCAGTCAGCACACACATGACTCCGCGGTGCAATGCCGCAGGGTGCGCTGGGGGCCTGTGGCGTGGAATCCAGCGATTGGCTGAGGAGGTTGCTCCGGCACGTGGTGGGCCCTCTTGGAGACACGCCAGTGGCGGCAGGTGAGCATTGAGGCCTGGGTGCGCAGGGGTGGCCAGTCATCGCTGGGCGGCGGACCGGTCTGGGGACCAGGGCTGGGGTGCAGCAGGTGCACAGGATCGTGCAGGCACCACCAGTCACAGCGGCGGGCTCGTGGCTGGGTAGGGGGCGCCGCCCTGGCAGATACAACCCTGCATGCGATGACGAGATGTGCGCGGGTTGGCTTGGAACGTAGCCACCTCGTCTCCAGTGTAAATCTGGCCATTGAAGGTGGTCGGTCACGTGTCTGTAGGCCTATGGACAGGATATGGCGGACACAGAGACACACGCAGTAGTTACTTTGGTGGCCATCCCGGAACTGAACCACGCTCAGTGCCCCGGGCTATTTATTCACGACATACGCCGGCCAAGGCCACTCCGCTCAAGCTTACAGGGGGGGACGACAAAGCTACATGTCCAAGGTCTTCCACACTGCCTGGGAAGTTTGCGACGACATTCGTGAACAGGCCCCTGTGGTCCACTTTTGCCTGCACTTTGTGGAATGCATGTGGTTTCTGTTGTGGTTATTGTGTGCAGTGTCAGCAGGGGGCACAAGTAGTACATGTGTGCAGTCAATTGCCCTTTAACACGTGCGGGAAGCCAGCTATGGCGTACTTCCCTTGCTTGGTCTCCAGCTGTTCCTGCGCAGTGTGTGGGAAGTGAAGGTGCAGGGGTATCAAGCTGATACAAACCGTGATGCTTACAGGTATGATAAATCCTGCATAACAAGACCGTAACAGAAGTTTGTGGGGTCGTAACCTTCCTTTTCTTTCCTACGAAGGTTACGACCACACAAACTTATGTTACGGTCTTTTTATGCAGGATTTATCATACCTGTTGGCATTCCGGTTTGTCCAAGTGCAATACACTGTGCCAGATTACGTTTGTGATTATACGGACGCTTGACCATTGTCACCATTTATCCAACAGGCTTCTGAATACTGACTTTCGGAATATGGATTGTATTGGGGAGTTCCCGCAGCATATGCAGTTATTTGAATCCACACGTTGCCCTGATGAAGTTCCCCGTTGGGAATGGAATGCGTTGGCTGAGCTTTTCGTATTGTTGATTTATGTATTTGTTATAAAGTACTGTTTTTACACTACTGTTGACTATTGGACTTCATGACCTGGCGCACCCTCATTTCAGTGACTATAATCTTGGATCTGGAGCACAGAAGCGTCAATCAATGGCTGGCATTGGGGTTGGTTGCGCAGGAACACTACGAATTGGAACTAGCGTGTGGTGCGGATACAGGGGCCCGCTGTTGCTTTTGTGGACATGCATCCAAGACAGGTGTGAGGAACTTTGATGGGGCTGGCTGTGAGACTCCTCTGACTCTGGCAGTTGTTGGTCGGAAAGTACAAGAGGCCAACAGGTGCAGAACAGCCAGCAGCTTTGTCTGCGGAGGGATGTTGGTTCTCCGCTGTGTTGGTACCGTCAGCCTGTGGGCAATGTGGGTCAGGATGCGGAGGATGGTTGTCCTTTTGAGCCTGTAGTGGGCAATGGCATCCTCTGGCGATGAGTGTCTGAGGCTGGTGCGTTTTAGAAACGTCCGCTGTCTTCTTCTGCGCTGCCTAGGTGGTAGTCAGGGGGGTGGTCCGGGAGGGGTCCTGGGGGTGGTGGCGGTGGGTGTTGTGGCCCTCTTGGGTCTCCAAGCTGCATGATCATTGGCTCCATGGCATCTGTTGGTCTTCAGATGTGGCTCTGTGCTGGGCTCCCTTTCATACTGCAGGTTGTCATCCTGCTTAACACCAGTAAAAGGCAGGTGTTAAATCCCTGCTGCTAACGTGCCTTATAGCCTGTTTTTGAATCGCATCACGGATCTGGCTGGTCGTTGAGAATATCGCGAAGAGGTGTTTTCGTGTGTTTTTGCGCGGGAACGCCTACTCTGCATATCATTAGCGTTAGTTGTCGCTCTCATCCGTGGCGATGTTTTTTGCGGCAGCTATCGCTGGAAAACCGGCGATATCAGCAGTTTGCACCAGCTTGAGAATAGGGCGAAGAATCTATCGCCACTTTTGCGGCGCTAAAGTGCCGATAAATCGGCGACAAGTCCTTGAAAATATGCCACTTTTTGTTTTGTATCACCCCCCTTATGTATGGCCCTTCAGCTTTTATCTAATGAAAACATAGGAAATCTAGATTAAATTCCAAAAGCCATGGCATTGCCTTTCTCCGCATAAACAAAGATGGCACTTACTAGTGCTCTATACATATTTATCTTCTTCTATACTGTTTTATTTTTCATGTGCAGCTAACATTTTATAATATTTGAACCAATAAAAGAAAGCAACAAGGTACAGAGGTAAAATGTGGCTCCAAAGGAAAACACACTGGGATAACAATTTGAAAACTAACACAACCTATTCATTTCCAGTTATGTTCGTGCTTCTCAAAGCTATATTATGAAGCGTTTTTCAACCTAAAAATTAATATCGTTGCTAATATATATATATTTTAAATGACATGCACTAGCCCAGAACCAGTCTTCGATTTGGAAGTGCCTATTCCTAGTCCATAACAAATTGCTCATTTATTTTAAAAATAAAGTAGAGCTAGACTCTTGAGGATAAAGATTAATTTACATTATATTTGCCTTTAAGGAGAAATTGTTAAACCTAAGAAACGTTCCTGACCTCTGACCCTGAACATGCTGAAGCCCTGGAGCTTCCTTCAGTCTACTGTACTTCGTGCAATCCTACTATTCTAAACTGTAAAATATACATTTAATGATAGTCGAATGTGACCTAGTTTATGAACCAAATAACAGACAATACTCGAAGTGGTTTCCATCTGCAACAGTTTTTTCTGTTCTCCGTATGGGCATAAGGACAGTTTGAGCAATGACACATAGCTAGGCGTTGCTTTCTCACACTTTTATAGAAATAATGTGCAACCTGTGTCTGGAATGCATGCATCACGATAAACAAAGGGAATTAGTTGTGATATCTGATGCATCTACAACGACACTTGGGTGTCACTGAATTATTCGACCTGGAATGTACTTTTATGTGGAGAGTTTTTTCAGACAGTGGGGCATATTTAGCATCATTTGTTGTGTCATTTATGTTTTCCAATAAAGACTCTAGCACAGTTCTAACTCCTAGAAACAACACGCAAGCACTTTGTAAAGCACTTTAAAATGTTACTTTATCGATTAGATAAAATAAATTGGGGCCTAGAAGATATGTTGCACAGGTCCCAACGCTATAAGTAGGTTGCTTTTACATCTCTTTCAAATGTAATTGTACGTTATGCAGGGCACACTATCCAGCTGATTTTGACTGTTAATGCTCCTCTTTCTCGTGCTTTTTTATGTAAAGGTGGGTTGACATTTTGTTATTCGTGGCTGCTGTTTGCTCTAGTGTTGGAGGGTGGATAGATATACTTCCTTTCAATTACAACAAGAATTTAAAGCGGTGCTTTGCTATAGCAGTTGCTGGACCCATCATTGGATGAGCAAGCTGCAATAGCACTTTATGTTTATTGCACTTTAAAAAGTCACCTAAGTATACTCTTTCTTCAATAGATCTAGTTACAATATTCCCCGCACGCCTAGCGCACCTCTGAATGTTAGTTACACTTCTTATCCACCTGACTTAGCGATAATACTTTCCATGAACACAGCGACTGTATTAGCCAAGATGTATTTGTTCGACTTGAAACTAATGACCTTTTTAAATGTTATGTTGCATTTTAGTTATATGATCAAAAATTAATTGCTTTTAGAGATAATTGGTTGTATTGTATTTTTAATTGAGGAAATGTTAAGAATTAATTGTGATTTTATGTCTTAAATTACACAATGTTATACTAATTGTTATCGCCAGTTTGGCTGATAACAATAAAAGATTTTAATTTTGACACTAAGGTGCGCATTTATGAACCCCTTGCTCACCTGTAGCATCACTTTTTGTGGCACTCCGGTGGTGCAAATCACAAAATCGTAATTATGAGGTCACGCAAAGCCACTTTGCATAGATATGGAGTAAGCAAGGCAGCACAAACCTCTGTGTTAGGGAGTTCCATGGGCATTGCAGTGGGTGTTCCCATGCAACACCCATGCATTTTGACTCTTCTCCAGATTTACAAAACCATGTAAACCTGGGGATGTGCCAAAACCTTATGCCTCCACAGGGGACGTGCGCCTTGTTATTTCCTCTTTTCATGTGTGCTGCATTCAGCAATATACATGGAAAGAGGAAAAAGCCTCCCAAGATTGTTTTTGTGCAGGAAGATACCCCTCCCTGCACAGAAACAATGCTGTCGAAAGCAAAGGCACTCTAGGCACCATGCTGCAAGGGTGCCTGCAAGGGCGCTAGGCTGCCAAAACGGCCCCAGAGCTGGGGGAAAGGACAGGAAAGCACCATATTTGATAAATGCAGTGAATTCCTGCCCTTTCACTTTGATGTAGGGCAGCCCAACAAGGTGACTTGCTGTGCTGCCATACGCCAAATCCCCATAAATGAGTCCCAAAGTCCCTCCCCACCCATTCCAGCAGTGAATTCAGTTATTTGGCTTGTTTTCCCAACAGCCTTTGTCACCTGAGCCTAGCACTGCATTGCAGGCTGGGAGAGAAGGACACCTTCTCAGCAAAGGGTGATTGTGTGTAGACTCCTCCTTCTCGCCCCACAACACTTATGGCCCAGATTTAGTAAAGCTGTGTGTCGGTGCCAGCTTGATGCAAAGCAGTAGCACTGATTTACTTTACAGCACACAATGAGCCAAATTTACAAAGAAGTCTTGCACAGCAATGAGGCATTTCAACTTCCTGCGCTGTGCTGCGCAGCATGAAAGGGAGAGAGTAGGAATGTATCATATCTACCAAGATATGGTGCATTCCTGTTCTCTCCCTGCGTAGGCGTACCGAGTGCTACATAGCGTCAACGCATGCACCTTTGCGTCATGGTGCCTGAGTTATAGGTGAGATTGTTGTTGCACATGAAGGGATACTTTCCTACACAAAAGCAATTCTTAGATGCATTTTCCTCCTTCTACGTGAGTTGCAGAATGTAGCATACATAGAAAAAGGAAATTACAAGGAGAAATTAGGATATTGCTTCTTGTCACTCCTCTCTTGGGATGGCGTACCATTTTGATGCAATGCCAGGTTTACTAGACTTATTAAATCTATGATTGTGTCAAAAACCAATGGGTGGGTGCATGGGAATAGCCGTGCTCCACCCATGGAATGCCCTCCCAATGCAGAGTAGCCCAAGGCAGCAATTTGTGCTACCTTGCATCACTCTGGATTTACTAAGCCACATAGAGCCAGCAAGGTGGCTATCCATAGCTTAGTAAATCTCACTAACTGGCTTGGGTTGCTCTGCATCACCTTGTGTGACACAAGGGTAACACAATAATAGAATAAATATACTGGTTGTTGTAAGGAATTTCAGTGGCTGCTTTCAACTATGTAGAGTGGTGGGGCGGGAAACTGGGTGGTGGGTGGGTGTATGAATGTGTGCTACATGCAAGGTGCCTATATTATAAAATAAATAGTCCTTAGCTTGCTTGCTTCATGACACGTCCTACTCGCTATGGTCCCAGTGTTCTTTTTCTTTCCTCCAGTCTCCAGCACAGGCCCCAGCCAACTCTCCTAACCAATCCTGGCACTGCTCTCATGCTGTTAACCAGCATGTGGGAAGCACCAGGATTGGAGGGAACAGTCTCTCTCAGTGCTCCCAAGGGCATAGGAGGCCTGTGCTTGCTCTAACCACAGCTGTCTAAGACAGCTGGGTA
Source organism: Calotriton arnoldi (assembly GCA_963921515.1). Taxonomy (NCBI): domain Eukaryota; kingdom Metazoa; phylum Chordata; class Amphibia; order Caudata; family Salamandridae; genus Calotriton; species Calotriton arnoldi. Next base: position 662,245 of record CAWUFW010009522.1, read on the forward strand.
AGAGACATTTAAAGTGTGCATGTCTGGCTTGTCCTCTCAAGACAGCTGACAAAGTGACATGCACACTTTCAACGTAAGTGCCCAGCCCACCACTGTTCCCTGCTGCTGCCACTCAGCAGCAATTGCCCTGCCCCTCCTGACACCAGTTCGGGACGCAGGTTAGTGAAAAATGAACTGGAAGTAACTATTACCATTTTAATTTTTGTCTCTGGTGCTTTTCAGGGGGCAATTCAGTAAGTGGGGCAATGCTCCTCTGCTCAAATGGAGGTGCAGCTCCTGGGAATTTGTATGGATAGGTCAATGGTTTTGTAGATGAATGGATGATTGGATGGATGGTTGTGAGTGCACATGTGAGTGGGTAGTTGTGTACATTATTAAGTGTGGGTGTGCTACAAAATGGATGAAAGATGAATGATTGAGTGGATGCTTGGTGGTGGAAGAGAGCACATATGAAGCTGTGCTCCTAGGCAGCTAGAAGGCAAAAACGTTTGTGTGGGAGTAAACAAGTTGTGTTTGCATATATCTATGATACTTATCATATTTACCACCTTCTGGTCTGGTTTAAGGAAAAAGCAATGCCAAAGATAATGTTTTAAATTCTAACACCTGGACATTACAGTCGTTCTAATTGCTGCCTGGGACATTTTGAAGGTAGACTGACTTGTTACCTTGCCAATCTAACAATTCCAAAAATGTGTGGCCTGATAACGACTTGTTAATTACAGGTGTTATTTTTGTTTTACCTTGTAGCATGAAAAATAGAATCATCTTTATATTGGATAGCATTCCAAACTCTATGCCAAGCAGCATCTCTCAATCAGAAGATTAAACAAAATTATTAAAGTATCTGTTGCAAAGTTGTTTATTAGTAGTGATAAGTAGGGACCTACCACTAGTAATAAGGCCACAAACACAATAAAAGGTTCAGTCAAGGTCTCAATAAATTATTTCCTTGATCAACTCTTGGTAGCTGGCAATGAGCAGGCAGGCTTAACTTAGGAGACAGGTGTGTAAAGCATTTAAAAACAACAATACATTAAATAAGTAAGACACAACACACAATCAACATCTACATGGCTCCACTCGCACGCATCGCCCGACAGCACGACCTCAACATAATCTCCTACGCCGACGACACTCAACTGATCCTCTCCCTCACCAAGGACCCCCTCACCACCAAATCCAACCTCCACGAAGGAATGAAAGCCGTCACCGACTGGATGAAGTGCAGCCGACTTAAGCTGAACACAGACAAGACGGAGATCCTCATCCTCGGCTCCAACCCCTCAGCTTGGGACGACTCCTGGTGGCCCTCATCACTAGGGGCACCCCCGACACCAACCGACCACGCACGCAACCTGGGAGTCATCCTCGACTCAACTCTCACCATGACCAAGCAAGTCAACGCAGTCTCCTCCTCCTGCTTCAACACCCTCCGCATGCTCCGCAAGATCTACAGGTGGATCCCGACAGACACGAGAAGAACAGTCACCCAGGCCCTCGTCAGCAGCAGACTCGACTACGGAAACGCCCTCTACGGAGGAGCCCCGAACAAGCTCATCAAACGACTGCAAAGAATCCAAAATGCCTCTGAACGCCTGATCCTCGACATTCCACGCCACAGCCACATCACCCCCCACCTGAAAAACCTGCAATGGCTCCCCGTCGACAAGAGAATCTCCTTCAAACTCCTGATCCACGCACACAAGGCACTCCACAAAACCGGCCCAGCCTACCTCAACAGTCGACTCTCCTTCTACGTTCCCAACCGTCAGCTCCGCTCCGCCGACCTCTCCCTGGCCACCGTCCCGCGCATCCGGAGAACCACCACCGGAGGCAGATCCTTCTCTCACCGCGCCGCCAAGATCTGGAACACCCTTCCCCTCAACCTACGACAGACCCAAGACCTGCTGACCTTCAGGAGACGACTCAAGACCTGGCTATTCGACCAGTAGCGGCAACACCCCCCCCTCCTCTCCCTCAGCGCCTTGAGACCCTCGCGGGTAAGTAGTGCACTTTACAAATCTTGTGATATGATATGACAATAAAAACCCAACACCACTTTATAAAACTAGGAGGTAGTTTTATGAACAAAGTGACACAAAAATGACAACATTTCAATGTAGGGAACTGGAGATAGGAATTGTTTAAGAATAAACACTTTCTAGTGCTTAAAAGCCCAAAGTGCCACTTTGGGACATCTGGTTGCGCTTGACCAGGATAATGTCAAAGTTTGAAGCTAACCGCGATGGAACCCTGGTTGGATACACTAAGCAGGAGGCCTCGGTCAAACTTCTACCATTGCACTTAGTCATTTTACTGCAGATTTTTCTTTCAACATCGAGCCAGGCTCCTCGTCAGGCCAGGTTTTGAGTCAAAGATAGTGGCTAGGTACAGCAGGAGGCCTCAGTGAAATCCTGGAAGTCTTGAGCTCTGGAGCTTTCAGCGGGACAAGCCTGAAATCCAGGCCGGGTCGTGGATCAATGATGGTGGCTTTGACTATTGTCGACGGGTCAAGAAGCTCTGAAATGGTCCTTGACATGTTAGGCTAATGTTACCCAGAATGCACCTGGCCACCTCCTTAAAAGACCACTGGGTGCACTACAGATGGGTCCTTCTTGTTGGAGTTGGTTCAGGTGAAATGAAATTAAATGAAAGGAAATGAAAGGAAATTAAAACAGCATTTGTTGAGCGCATAGCTACCCAAGGGCATCCCAGTGCTATGGCAGTATTAGAGAAGGACAACGCAGTACACTTAAGGGAAGAGCCAGGTCTTCAATGATTGCCAGAAGGCTAGATGGCTGTGTTCCCTCCGTAAGGGGAGGGGGAGGGTGTTCCACAGCTTAGCAGCATTGTAAGCAAAAAGGCGTCCGCCACTTCTGGCCCTCTTAATCCTGGGAACAGCGGCCAGGTGTAGATCGTCAGAACGCAATCGTCTATTCGCCACATAAGGCTGGACCATGGTGTGGTTGATCGTGGAACCATTCCCGGTTAGCATCTTGTGAGCAATGCACATGGCCTTGAATTTCACTCTCTCCCGAACAGGGAGCCAGTGGAGGGACTTCAATGCGGGCTTTGCAGATTGATGGTTACAAATCCCCACAAGCATCCTTGCTGCGCAATTTTGCACCATTTGGAGCTTTGTAAAGGTCAAAACCGGAGCTCCGAGGTAAAGGGCATTCCCGTAGTCCAGGCGGGAAAGAATAAGTGCCTGTACCATAAGCTTTCTCGCCTGAAAGGGGAGAAGGGGAAGCACTTTACGGAGCATCCTGAGGATGCCGTAGCAGGAAGCTGCAACCTTCCGTGCTTGAACCATGAAACTGAGATCCTGATCCAGCCAGATGCCTTGACTCTTCTAAGCAGGGACAGAGGCCAATAGAGGCATTGTCAGTGTGGTTCAGTGCTACGACCATTTGGTTGTCGTCAGCGTAAGTCACTATATGAACCCCAAATGGGAGCACAATCTCTGCAAGCGGGGTCATGTAAACATTAAAAAGGGACGGACTAAGAGACGACCCCTGGGGGACTCCGCACTGAAGAGGCAGAGGTTTTGAGGAGACATCCCCCTCAAAAACCTGGAAGGATCTCTCTTCCAAGAATGATTGCAGCCAAGTTAGAGCTACCCCGGTCACCCCCAAACCTCTGAGTCGATGAATCAGAATTTGGTGGTTGACCGTGTCAAAGGCTGCGCTAAGGTCCAAGAGGATAATAGCTGTTTAACCTCCGGCGTCGAGAATCTTTTTAGATACTTCAACAACTGCCAACAGCGCAGTCTCAGTTCCTTGACGCAGGCGGAAGCCCGTTTGGGAGGGGTGAAGGAGGTTGTGGGATTCCAGATATGTTGACAGTATTGTGTAGACATATTTCTCAGCTATTTTACTAATCCCTGGGAGGAGCGAGATAGGGCGGAAATTACTCAGTTGATCTGGATCAAGACTAGGTTTCTTCAAGAGAGGCTTTATCATCGCTCTTTTCCAAAGGGGTGGGACCACTCCAGAAGAGAGAGAGGCATTGAATAGGTCAAGAATGACCGGGGAAATTATTTCGGATACCTGTTTCAAAATACTAGGTGGAGCTGGGTCTCTAGGCGACCCGCTCTTTACTAGAGCCGAGTGGTTTGGAAAGATTTACAATCCATCAGGGGAAATGCCTCGAGGGGGTGGTCTCTGCTGCGTAGGTCCGTATCCTCTGGGTGGAATTTGTTTAGACTGTCCACCGGGGAGAATGACGAGTAGATTGTTTGGGTTTTATTGTGAGAGTAGTCTGCGAGTTGATTACAACATTGGCCAGTGGCATCAGATCTATCTGGGGTGAGGGAGCTTTGAGTAGTGTTTTCGCTATGCGAAAGATCTCACGAGGAGAATTGGCTGCCAGGGAAATTCTTTCGTCATAATAGGAGGCATGGGCCAGTTTAATTTCGGCTTTGTATGATTTTGTGGCTTCCCTGTATTCCGTTTTCTTGTTTAGAGAGAAATCCTTTCTCCAGGCTCTTTCATATTTCTTACAAATCTGTTTTAGTGCCCGGAGCTTGGGGGAATACCATGGTGTTCTGTTCGGACCTACTTTCAGTTGGGTCAGTTTTTTCGGGAGAACTTGGTCTAAAGTGCTCTCGATCCAGTAATTGAATCTTTCGTTGGCGATAATTGGATCGCTATTAGTGCACGGTTTAGTGTTTTCTAGCTCCCGTATCCACTTTTCTGAGGGGAGTTTAGGCCAGGGGCGTGACCGAATTTTTATTGGCCTGGGTGAGGGGGTGACGCAAGTGGGGGTCCAAGAGAAAGGGTTCAAAAAATAATCTGACCAAGGTATGGGGATGGGGGGCATTCCCGTTAATTCTTCTAAGTTAGAAAAAATGGGGTCTAATAGGTGACCTTTTGCGTGGGTCATGTTGGTGACCTTCTGTGTAAGTTGGTATGAGGCAAGATCCTTAGTAATCTCTGCCGTGGCCACATGAGATGGATCATCAAAATGCAAATTGAAGTCACCTAACAAGGTGAAATTGGCAGGGGTACTAGCGAGACTAGTGGCCATCTCTGGTAACATTTTACAGAATTGACCCAGTACACCAGGGGGGCGGTAGATTAGGATGCCTGACAAGGAAAGCGTAGGGGTAAATCCTATTGTAAATAAGAGGTTCTCGCAGTCCGGTAAGTGACCCTCCGAGATACGACAACTGAGGTGGTTTTTATAAATAATGGCAATCCCACCACCTTTACCGGAGCTACGATCTATCCTCTGAATTAGGAAGCCGGGGGAGAGAGCTTGAACAATGTCAGGATTCGATCTTGGATTAATCCAAGTTTCAGTTAGAAACAGAATTTCTGGGCATTCTTTCCTTAGCAGAATAGAGATCTCTGCTGCATGTTTAGGCAGCGATCTACAGTTCAGCAGGAACATTTTGTATGGTTTTGGGAGGGGCCGTGAGGTTTTAATTGGAGGTAAAAGTCTAAAGGAGCAATGCGAGCAGCCTGAGACCATGCTGTCCGGGTCAATAGAGTGGGCGCAATGTGAAATGGGGGACGTATTTAATAGTCTCAACTGTTTAGCGTTATAGCGAAAGACATTTGTAGAAAAAGGGGCAGGGGTTGTGGCCCCTGGCCCCGGCCGGACGCGGACGGGCGCAGATGGGCTTGGCTTTGGCATGCCAGCGGCGTGCCGGCGGTGCGCCCACTGCGCGCGTCCGCTGCGCTGCGCGGCCGGCTCGGCATGTGTCTTTAGTAGCTGGCCAGCGCGAGGTGACCTGGTGACCTGCTTCTGCCGGAAGTCAGGCAGGTCAGGCGTATCCGCTTCCCTCCGCTCAATTGGCAATGCTGTGGCGGACCAGGGGAGCGGAGACAGCGGGGACAGCGCCTGAATCACCACAGCACAGCAGGTAAGACAGTGTGGGGCAACTAGTATTTAAAACGATTCAATTTTAAGTTCAGGGATAAACAGCTAAAAACAGGGGTGGTTAAGATCCGGCTCTCCACAAGTTAAAAAGTGCAGCATAAAATAATTAGCATAAAACGATTGGCAGCGTAAGTAAAAAATGGCACCATGCGCATCCTAGAGAGCGCTCAAGTGAAGGTTGCGGGTCCTCTGCGCTACTGTCGCTGCGCGGCCGGCCCGGCATGTGTCTTTAGTAGCCGGCCGGCGCGAGGTGACCTGTGACCTGCTTCCGCCGGAAGTCAGGTAGGTCAGGCGTATCCGCTTCCCTCCGCTCAATCGGCAATGCCATGGCGGACCAGGGGAGCTCTATTAACTTGTTGCTTTCAGGGAGTCACTCCTTAATCCTTGTAAAGACAGGCAAAGTCCTTAGGGCTGTAATTCCAGATTGTGCAACAGGTGCATTCCTTCATAGTGCAATCCTTTGGGTGCAGATCAGGGTTCCAGCAGTGCAGTCCTTCTTCTCCTTGCTGTTTCAGGCAGGGAATCTGAATTACTGGGCAATGCCCCCATATTTATCCACAGTTCCTAGGTGACAAGCAGAGGGTCACCCCTGACCAATGGGGTGCAGGGTGCCTTCCTCATGTATGACCACTTCCTCCAAAGTGTGGCATATTCTTGACCCAGAAAGCAGTATTCTTCCAAAATCCAAAATGGAGAAACTCTGTCCTGTAGGTTAAGATTGGACTAAGCTATCCCACTGGTGTGGCCAGTTTCCCTAACACTCCCCTTCCAGCCCCTCTGCTAATCTAATAGCAGAGGCTCCTGTCTGGCTTTGGGTGCAGGATGTGTGGGTGAGCCTGTGCTACCCTAAACTGTCATTCCCTCTTTGAAGACCAGTTTGTCTACTCCACCCACATCCTGCCTTTTGCTCCGCAGCTTGCAGTTCTCCTTTAAAAGGAAACCATTTGTCTCTAGTCAGGCCACTTCACACCTCACCACAAACAGCTTGGCTCAGCCTTGCAGAAGCTGACAAATCATAGCAGGGCTACTGTAAGGATGGCTTTTGGCTTACAGAAAATTACATTTCTATATCTTCTTTTCTGTGTAGTAATAATGAATGTAACCATCGCAAGTTGTTGGATTTATTCTAACTATCATTTTGATACTTTGAAGAATATTTTTAGCTTCTTTCTTTCAATAGTTATAGTTTAATAGAGTTTTCCCATGTTAGCCAATGGAGCCATTGCGCTACAGTGGGGAAAAACAAAATTGACAGTTTTTCCCTCAACAGGGCATATAAAACATTTTTTATAAAGTCCCTGCTTGTAGTTACAAGGCACTATACCCCGGGGCTCCCAGCGGAGACATTAGAGGTGACATGTATGTAAAAATATGGTTGTTTGAGACTTTGGAACTTCCTTTAATTCCAAAGTCGAATTTGCATATAAATTTAATGTAAGGCAGCCTGAAAGGCCTGGCTGCCTTTTATCATGACAGCAGGCAGCAGAGAAGTGCACACCTAAGTGCATTAAGTCTATTACGCCTCTAAACCTACATGCCCTCTTACATACTAGGGACTTACAGCTAGGCTGTCAGTACCAATTGTAATTAAACCTAATTACCATATACCTTATAATCAAAGCACTGGCCCTGGGTCTGGTAAGCACAGCCCAGGAAACAGTCAGAGTTAGTTACCATCAGTATCAAACAAAAAATGGGGGTTATCAGGGTAAAAATTATGACTTTTTCACACAGCCCACCCCAAATAAAGATGATGGGTAACTTACCTACACCCTGGTAGCCCTCATCAGCTAAGTGGAAAAACCTGGAAAGCCCATTTGCAATGGCATGGGCAGTCCCAGGTGTGTGTTTCACTGTAAAGTCCGTCCCCTGTAAGGAAATGGAACACCTCAACAGTTTAGTATTCCCCCTCCTGCATCTGCATGAACCATCTGAGAGGTCTGTGGTCAATTTGAACATGGAAGTGAGTGCCAAACAGGTATGGCCTCAGCTTCTTCAGGGACCAAACTACAGCAAAGGCTTCCCTCTCAATAGCACTTCATCTTTGTTCTCTGGGGAGAAGTCGCCTGCTGATGAAGGCAACTGGATGATCAACCAGACCCAGGGCCTACGTTCTGATTAAAAGTACATGTTAAACAGTTATAATTATAATTGGATTGACAGACCCCTGTAAGTCCCTGGTATATAATAAGGCGAGGGATATTCAAACTACCTATATGTCCCTAGTATATAATAGGGCTGGAAGGTATAGAGACCCAGTAGATTTCCTGCACTAAAGTGTGCCCTGCTGTGCTGTCTATTTTATTTAATCCCTACTAGTGCCCATTGAAAATCATTCAGTGCCAAGCCATTTAATGACTTCTTGGAGTGCTTTGCTTTCACGTGCTGTAGTCTGTCAAATTGTGGCTATGTTGGGAAACTATATATTTTTGTTTTCAGTACTTCTTGAGATATCTTTTTATATAAGACATACATTTATAAAACACCTGGAAGTCACATGACAAAATTCAAGATGGCCGACCAGTGACTGTGAAAACGCTAAGTGTAAATGGTAGGTTAATAAAAAAATAGTGTTTTCCAAAGTAGATGCACAGAAGTTTTTATTATTCAAATTGCTCTCAAGGTATAATAGGCAGATGTTGAGTTTCCTATTGTTTTTTTATGGCTATTTGTCGTACTATGACACAGACATAAGAATCATCAATTTTTCATAAGTTTCAATTGTTGTACAGAATCTCAAGTTGTAACTCTAGTTGAATTGTTTCACTGTAGTAAAATGGATGTTTCAGAGAGTTCTGTTAGTAAAGATATGAAAATACACATTTTTGCTGCTAATGACACCATCTCACATACTACAAAATGGCTCACATGCTATTTTGTCTGTTGATGTCTTTCACATAATCATCTCAATCTTGTTATTGGAGATATGTTCAACATCTCAACATGGATTTCTTACTTTTATGTACAGTAGTGATGTATAGTTTGTTTATAGGTGATGTATGATTTCATGTATAGTCTCTTGAAGGACATAGTTCTTGTCATTTGACCCTAAAAGGTAGCCTCTGAAAGTATGCAAAGTATGTATCTTTGTAACAGTAAAATTGTTTTTGCAAAGTGCAGTGTCGTTGGAATGGTCATTGTCTGAACTCACACGCCAAAAGTCAAATTGAGTGAGAGGTCAAAAAGCATGACCTTTTACCTCTAAATACACATTTTATAAAGTTTTTAGTTTTTAATCTGTTATCCTTGGATCAATCTCTGCAAGTGTAATAGTGCTGGACTTGACATGAAAATTACTTTTTTTCCTTGTTCAAATTAGTGGAGAGGTCATAACATATCACCTCTAATTACTCTTTTTTTAAGTGTTTCAAGGTGATTATTCCATTATGGTTAGATCATTTGTTATATAAGTGTTGCATCATTTGATTTGTCAAGATAAATACTTGCATTTTCATTGGTTTAATTGGGGAGGTGGGTCATGCAGTTTGACTTTTGACCCCTAATTATACTTTTTGAAAGTTGTTTTATTGTCATTAATCCATTACTGTTAGATTATTTGTAGTTACTTGAAGCATCTTTGGAATCGTTATGATAAGTACTTACATCCTACTTGGTTAATATTTTGAAGGGGTTATGCTTTTTTACCTTTGACCTCTATGGTTAGTCTATGGCCAATTTAAAAACAAAGAAGAATCAAGGCAGCATGAAATAAGGTATGCTACGGGAGAATGGCAGTGTCACATGTAGTCGTATGTAGTCATAGCTTGTCAGCAAGGGAAAAGCTGGATACAATGGAGAGACTAGAGCCGCTGAACTGTCAGGAAATGAAAATGAGGCCATCATCTGAGTTACAGTAGAGGTTAACATTACTATCAAATTCAGGCACCAGTATTAGCAATCACACACCACTGGTTCTCACTCAAGATTAAGCTGCAGACAATGGAAGGTATGTAACCGAAGAACCGTAAGGATATGCAGCATGTATGGGATTACATATACAGATTACAATTGTCAAAAAAATAAGCACATGTAAAAAGTCTTACATTTAGTTTTGCCATGTTTCAGATATGCTTTATTTTATTTATCTTCTCAGAAAACAGTCTCCAAATATTAAAAGTATTATCGGGTATTAGAACATTGGAATGTGGAGCACTCCATTGAATACAATGGAGTGCTCCGAGCTTCTACGGGCCGGTAAAGTCCCGCAGAGCAACATTCCAATGTTGCTTTTGTTCACAGCTATTGCTGTGAACAAAGGCCTCTCGGAGCTCGAGGGGATTTAAACCCCCTCGGGCTCCGAGAGGCCTTTGTTTTATTTGTTAGAACATTCTGCCCTCTAGTGGCAGAATGTTCTAATAGCCTTATAGCCCTTCGTAGCTGGGCTATACCGGCTATTAAAGTCCCACTCCCTTGTTAAAGACCCTCGCCTTTGGCTCGGGCCTTTAACGCTGGAGCGGGCCTTTAATAGTGGGTATACCCCACTTTGGCGGGCTATAAGGTTATATTCAAATCTAACAGTGAAAATACATGTAAATAGTCTAAATACCAATTTCGCTAAACATTAGCTTAAGACAAATAAATCATGTTGGCAATAAGAAATCAGTTTTAGGCTGTCTTTTTCAGTTAGTGAATAGTACCTAAAAGCATATATGACTGCAATGCTATTCTAATTTACCTCAGACAGTCATTAGAAATTGGCCATCTCTTTCTACTGAAAGGTGTACTATGTTTGCTTGTCCTTCCTCTCTGTCAGTGTACTCCTGCCTTGCCTTGAGTGGCCAAAAAGATACAACAGCCCTCTCTCTGACAGGGCTTTCACTGACACGGATTTGGGTGTGTTGGAGAGAGGTTAGGTTTTTTTGAGCTTGTGAGCGAATTACTTATCTGCACTTTTTTTGTGAAGGAGGGTTCAGATTTTTTATGACAGCAGTAACAGTTATGTTCTTCATGTAGATTTATATTCTGGGAAGGGTAAGACATTACGAACAGAAAGAGGGTTTGTGTTCAATAAGGTGATGAGCCTTCTCTGCTCGTGTGATTTACTAGGTAAGGGCTATCGCATAATGACTGATAACTATTACACAAGTGTCAGTTTAGCCGAGGGGCTCCTTGTGAACAAAACTCTCTTAACAGGCTCAGTGCGGGCAAACTATAGAGGACTACCTCCAGACATTACAAGGGCCAAATTGCAGGTAGAAATGTCTAAGCATATTAGTAAGAAATGGGCATTGGCATGTGTTTTAGAGAAAAGAAATACCAACGCAAGCCTGTCCTGCTGCTTTCCACATCTAGCCTAGTAGATGATGTGACGGTAAAGATCAGATCATCAAACCTCAAATCATTCTAGACTACAATGAAGAAATGAATGAGGTAAATGTAAGCAGCCACAAAATATACGAATTTACAGCTGAGCGATCAACACACAGATATTAATCCAAGATTTGATGTAATCTTATTGATATGTTGATCTTGAATGCTAAGGAATTATATAAACTGAATACTGATCCATGAAAAGTCGAGAGTCGCCACTGTATTATAGTGAGTGATGTAGTGCCACTGTCTACTCTCTGGTAGGATGGGGTCTCTCAAGAACAAATATCTACAACATCATTACTTTCTCCTTGCACTGAAGAGAATGGCTTTGCTCCGTTGTCTGGGAGAAAGGAGAGAGACTGTGCTGTTTGCTCTGACAATAGGCAGACCTGGGGGGGGGGGGAGAAAAAGGTCCTGCAACTTGTGTCCTATGTAGAAGCTTTGGCTTCATGAACAATGTTACCCTCAGTTAAGTCACAGTCATCCCTCTCCCAGAGATCAGGAGTAAGAAAAGTAGCTTTTTTTCCTTTACATTTTTCTCAATCAGTATCATAATATTTGACATGAATGTTACTATATTACTAATTTAAATATTTCAGTGTTTAGAGTTTATTTCATGTAGTCATAGGTAGAGTAAGTAACAGTTACTTCTAACAAAAATAAAAAAATCTCAAAAATCAAGAATAATTAAAATATAAACATTTAAAAAAGTGTATTAGTTTTTTGTTTTGATAGTAAAAACCTGTAGGACGGTATGTGTAAATAGTTTTGAGTAGTTTTACTTGAACGTGTTTCACATTACAAATTGAGTCAAACTCCACCAAGTGAAATATATATTCTTAGCAGTAAAGAGCAAATCACATTGGTCAATTATCTGTTTAGGAGCATGGTATCTGAGATTATGATACTGAACCCAGCTCCTCCACCAAAAACACATTGTAAAAAAGGAAGAATAAATGTGTAAATGGATCCACCTGTGTATAGCACTGAAATCGTAAGCCTGCTCCAATCTCTCCAGTCATTTTGCCTAGTAAAATGGTGAAATGGGAAGCCTGAATTGAGTTTAATTTGGCTGTGAATGTGTACATAAAGTCAGAGGCTTCTCTGGTCTAAGTCTGGTGCAGTCTCATGGAATAGCCTGAACAACCCCGAAAGGCCTATACCCTTGCTCCCCCCTTACAATACTAAAAAGGCGAACACAAAAGAAGACAGGATTTGGTTCTTAATAAGCAATGTACTTTCAGCTGCATAAAGTAGGGCACAAGGACGTGTCCTCATTTTCACAGTATGGGGAGAGAAACAGGATTTCACTTGGGAGAAAATGTGTACATGGGTCAACCACTTTGACTGCACAGGCAGCCGACATTCAAGTTTGACTCCAATCCCAATTGTACCTTTGCCTAGCAAAATAGAATTATGGAAGGTTGAGGCTGTGTAGGGAGCCAGAGAAGCGCATGCTGCAGCATGTTTGTCCTGGAGTATGACCTGTGTCTCATGGACGACAAAACAATACTAGTCTGTCTTCTTCAATAGCAACTGTATTTGTTTCTCAATGATTCAAGAGCTTATTGCTGCAGATGGAGCTGGAGCTGGATTTTCCTCAACCTACTTTTTGACCATATGGCCTCCTGAGTTTAGAAAAAGGATTTGATCTCATCCTGGTACACATATTCAACTGAGAGTCAGAGACTTCTCAGGACAGAGTCTGGTGTAGCCTCATGGCATAGCCTGAATGCACCTATGGAAAGCCTGCCCCTATGGACCCCTTACAATACAAAAAAAAACACAAAAGATTGGTTCTCAATGAGCAATGTACTTTCACCTGCATAAAGTAGGGCACAAAGATGAGTCCTATTTTTCACAGCATGGGCAGGAAACAGGTTTTCACTCGGGAGAAAATATGTACATGGGTCAGCCACTTTGACTGCACAGGCAGTTGACACTCAAGTCTGACCCTGCTCCAGTCCCAACTGTACCTTTGCCTAGCAAAATGGAAAAATGGGAGTCTGCGGCTCATTAGAGAGCCTGAGAAGCCCATGCTGCAGCATGTTTGTCCTGGAGTGAGGTATCTATTTCTCCTGGATGACAAAACAATACTAGTCTGTCTTCTTCAAAGGCAACTGTGTTTCTTTCTCAATGGGTCAAGTGCTGATTGCTGCAGATAGAGCTGGATTTAGCTCAACCTACATTTTGACCATATGGCCTCCAAAGTTAACAAAACAAAGTCTGTCTCCTCTTTGTGACCTACTATGAAATTGAGGGTGTCAATGCTCATACTAAATCATCATAGCAAGAGGTCAAAACCCGCTCAAGTGTCAACTAGTAAAACGACCCAATGGTCACAACTACTGACCAAACCAGCCATGCTGCTTGATGCCAGTGACCAGAGTGATAAACAAGATCACCATCCAGGAACCTGCTCTCATTAATGAAGTCACCGATGGAGCAATCTCAATGAGCACACCATCCAATGCCTCACCAAGTCACATAACTGATCAACAGGTAACAGATGGCATAAGATAAAAGAATTTGAAATTGTGTTTTAAACTCACAAAGATAAGCCTGGTAGCATAAATGTGTCACCTTTGTTGAGGCAAGCAGGACAGATGAAATAAAGAGCAATGGAGACCAAGTAGTGCCCCTCAAATCGCAACAGTGAAGTAAAACAAAGGTAATTGTGTCAAGCTGCTTTCCTCATGCCAACTACTAACTCACCACAATGACTGCTGAAAGTGAGGATTTGAGTGCTGGTACTGAACCATCACAGCAAGATGTTGAAACAATCCAGACAAATCCTCTTTACAGATGAGGTCTTTGATAAAAGGTCTAAAGCAATGGCTGACAGGAGGAACATTGGAGGGACTAACAGCACTCAGAATAACAATAACTGCAGTCGAGGACCATATAAAAAAATCCACAGCAGCTATTTTCTCTGTTAAAATAGACATTGCATCCTTTACCAAACACTTTCAGGGCACCGAAGACAGACTGAATCGGGTTACAAAACAGATCATTGCCTCTTTCAACTGGGAGCAGGGCCATTAGTATATACTAAAAAAGATTGTGGAGCTCAAAGACAGACATTGTAGAGACAGCCTACTCTTTCCAAAGTCCCAACAGGCTCACAGGATCCATTCAAGACACATGACAAATATGGTACAATCGAGTTCACATATTTGCTTGTTTCCTCCCATACCAGCATTTGCATCTGATCATCACAGAAGCAAAGAAACAGGGGCCTTTGATCTACAAAGAACACATAATATTCACCGTCAAAGAATTTTCTGCATAGACAAAAAAGATTCCTGAAGCTACAGCCCTGTCTCTAGACTATGGACATCCAATTTGGCTTTCAAGACCCTAAATGAATGTTAATCAGTCATGTGAACAAGACAATTCATTATGACAACCTAGGCTAGCTAGAATGTTTCTTGGCCTCACTGTTTGATACAGACATGGACACATCTGATGGACAAGAAAACCTCAACCAGCCCTAAACACAGCATGACAGATCACACTCAGGATTTGCATAGTATGCACAGTTTTTCATGATTATGTCATTTTGGTCTACATTTTATGTACAAGCTATATTTCTATATAATCCTGTGTAGAGTCTCTTTTGCTGTGCATTATATTGTAGTAATGGTGTAAGTGTGTTGTGCAAACGCTTTACACATTGCCTCTGACGATATGCCTTACTGCTCTGTGCCATGCTACCAGAGGGTGAGAACAGGTTAGCTTTGGTGTGTAATTTTACTTACCCTGACTAAAGTAATGTATTCTGCCTAGCTTAGGTACATACCCTAGCCAACCAGAAACCCAATTTATAACATGCACCTTTATGATTAGGATTCATCAAACATTGACCTTGGAATGTCACTAATGAATGAGACCTATTTCCTCGTCAGTACCTTACAGCGGTCTCTCTGACCACCATACATGCGAGCTCACTGCATTATAAAAGAAGTGAAAACATGTGAAGACTACTGGCTATGCAATTTAAACAGCAGGTGGCCCGCCATCATTCCATTCTTGCATATCAAATCACTCAGAACGTATGCCTACACACCCTATTGAAATCTAAACTTTAATAAAGCCCATTTTACTGGTCAGAGTGCCAGAATATACATTACGAAGCAGACATATTCAAAGCCCATAACTGATGCATGATCAGATGCAAAGTGAGGATGACAAAAGGTCCCAGGGATAAATGGATGGCCTGCAGAGAATTACAAAGTAAACAAGGATCTGCTAGTCCCTTTACTCTGTAAAGCCTTAAAAGAAACAGAAGGAAATCACACCCTGCTGAAAGAAATAAACTATGAGAAGAACTGGCGATCTCACTCGACATGGAGAAAACCTTTGCCATTGTTTAGTGGAAATATCTGTTACGGGTCACGGGAAAAGTAGGAATAGGTATGAAAATCATCTGTTAAGTTTATGTGCAAAGGCTATCTACCCTCAGTATTGGACATCAAGTGCGGACTCAGACAAGGGTGCCCTCTTTCTCCATTGCTATTTATAAATAGGCTAGAACTCTTGGTGATAGCCACTCGAGACATACAGGGATCCTGATGCTAGGAGGAGGTTGTACAAGGCACTATTCTATGTAGATGATATACTAGTGCCCATAACAAAATGTTCTAATTCTCTTAGATGCCTCATAGACCTGTTTTCAAACTTCTTAACATTTTCATGATGCATAGTTAATTGGGACAAAGGTAAAGCATCCCACTCAATGAATTGCACCACAACAGTAGCATAAGAAGATCACCCCTGCTGATGGTCTCCATACAATTTACATGATATGAGGATTGAAGTGACTCCAAGATTAGAAGACATTGTAGAATACAATATAAACCTGTGTGCACAAAAGTCAAGTCTGACTTAACATGATGTTCCCACCTCAACTTGTTGTTGAGGGGTAAGACAAAAAGAGTTAGGATGAACTTGATTCCTCATTTTAATTACTTATGTTATCTGCTGCCACTGCGCATTCCTACACAATTAGTGACAACTGTCTAAAAATCACTGAAAACCTTCATATAAGGAGGGCATAAACCACACTTTAAAATGCATATATTACAAGAGGCATTCAAAAGCAGTGACCTCTGGCTGCTTCATACAAAAAAGAGGTATTAAAAAAAATCTGGGTGTTTTGACACGCCCACGACGGAACGTGGCGGCCCGCTAGCAAGCTGGCCGAGAGCTGCTCTGCGCCACCCGCTCTAACATAATGAGATAGCCTCAAAGGACTAATTTTCGCCCGCACGCTGTGTTTTTTTGCCTGCTCCCGCTCCTGTTTTCGTTGTTATACACTCAGGTAACTGACCGGCGGCGGTGGTGTTTACTTATCCATCGGCGGCCCTCTCCGCTTTGTGTTTCTCTCGCTCTCGGTGCTGCGGTCGGATGTGCATTGGAGCAGCACTCCTCAGGGCGGCGGGCGCACTCGGAGAATCACGAGTTGCGTTCCACGCTTTGCCTCGCCTTGGAGAGCCCGGTTACGGCTCCGGGTTCGCCTCAGGCAGTGTCAGCACTTACGAGGAACTACAGGAAGCCGATTTGGAGTCAGCCACGAGAATTAGAACAGCCGCTTTAGACTCAGCTTGGCTTTTGTCCTCTCTCAAAGGGTCATGGTTTGGCACCTGGAAAATAATCAACGTGGGGGAGAGCAGATAAAGGAGGTAAGCCAGAAGTATGGCATGAGTGAACAGTGTATGGATACAGTCTCCCCGCCTTGCATGAATATAAATTTGACTGATAAAGGGAGTGAGTCAGTAAGTCATCCCAAGGGGAAAGATATAACTGTTAAACCTGACAGGGAGGTAACACTGGGTAGAAGATATAAATTAAGATCTAATTATTCTCCTGGAAAAACGGTGGTCTCTCAGATAGAAGCACATGTGAGAAGTTGGCCTGGTATATGCTGTCCACTAATTATAGTGGGCACCTTGCACCAGTCCAAACAACCCCTTATTGGAGATAGGTTAAAGACAACCTTATTGAAAGCTATCCTAGTGGTAGCTATTGAGAGCAGCCTTCAGGCTAAGTCTTGAAGGAATGTAAAGCAGCTTGTTTTACAAGTCTATAATCTCTTGAGTGACCAAATGAAAGAGCATCACACCAGGTATATATTCAAAATATATGTATGTATTGCTAAACACACCCCTCTAGTCTCTTTATGAGGCTAGAGTTTGAAGTACATAAGTTAGAAGTTATTTAAACACAGTAATAGCACAAATACACGTTTGGGCCCTAGGGGCGTACCAAACCATATACCAATAAAGTGGTATAAGAACCACGACTGAACTAGACACTAGGCCTAGAGCCTCTAGAAGTGCTTGGACCACAAGGAACCACCCAAGGTAGTGACACAGGGGACCCACGGGGGACGCGTGCAGTGTAAATACACAACCGCGATACGCCGTTGACTTCTATGGAGAAAGTCGTGATCGGGAAATTAGAGAAAAGGGACACTTAAAGGAGGACTTGGAGCAAACCCTTTGAGATCTAGGACTTTGAAGAGTCTCTACCCACGGGAGCACCGGAGTACTCGTGTTACCTCACCCAGGGAAGCCGGGTGCATAGGTGCCTTTCGGGGTCGGGTTTCGTCGTCGATTTGAATGGCGATCTGCTGCAAAGTGCTGCTGGCGACCAAGTGAAAAGTGTCCGGGTGGATCCAAGAGTGGATCGGAGTTCTGAAGAACCTGAAAGCAGAGGGGACAGAGTCTGGGTCACTAGCCAGTGACCAGGAAGGCGATGGACAGATGCCCACCGATGTCGAGTGCTTCAGGTGCGTTGACAGTCGTCTTTACTCTTCATCCACGAGGTCCAGGAGGCGTTGTCGGTGACCAGGAGCAGGATTCCGGCTGGTACATAATGTCTGTCGAGTACTGAGGTGTCGGCGACCGGATTGGACCCAACAAGCCTTGGCAACGGCAAGTCTCGATGCAGAGGAAGATCGTCGATGGTCCAGACCAACAAGGTCTGGGGAACTCACCCAGCAAGGGTAAGTGAGGGCAGGCCTGGAGCAACCAGGATGCCAAGAAAGAAAAAGATTGGCCTTTGTTAAGGGCTACTAGCCAACGGGCTAGCAACCGCGAAGGAGCCTCGAGACACCACATGTGGATCTGGCTCACAGGACACTCGTGGAGTGGAGGCCAGTGATCTTCGGTGCAGTTGGTGCTGGAGGCTAGGGCTACTCGGAGCCCAAAGCACGACTTCGGGGGAGACTCAGAAGAGGATGCACTTGCAAATGTGCTCGGTGTCCAGGGGTCACGGTCTCAAGTCACCCACGATAGCCACGGGCCTCAGCTTTGCTGGGGACTCAGGGTAGCCTCGGGAAGTCTGAGAATCCACCTCTGGTGATGCGATGACTTCGGCGTCCGACAGGAGCTTCAGAAATGCGAACCAGACAGATGCTTCTTTGGTGCCTGCCAAGCAGGGGAGTCACTCCTTGACCCCAAGGGAGATTCTTCTGTCCTCTAATCGTGAGTAGAGCGTCGAAGGTCCAGGATTCAGTTTCAGAGTTTCGTCCAGGGATAATCTAAAGTCCTAAGGACTGGGTTCCTATACTTATACCAAGTTTAGGGGTTGGACTACTCTGTGGCCCCACCTATGGGTGGGTCAGGGCAGAGGGGTGGCTACACCCCTTTCCCTTTGTCCAGTTCACGCCAAAGCAGGGGCTGCAAGCCCCTGATCCGGTTTGAACTGGGGTATGCACAGGGACACCAAGTGTGCCCCCAGTGCAGGACTTCAAAGCACCAGAAAGTGCTCCCGCCCAGCCCCAATACACATTATCCTGTCTGGGGAGGTGGTCACACCTCCCTGGGACAGGAAACCTATTGTCCAGGCCTCCCCTGCCAGAGTTTCGTCCAGCAGCAGGAGGCCAGACTTGTGTCTGTGGCAGTAGCATCCATTTTGTGATGCCAGGCTTTAGAAAGAAGTTACCGGCCAGGCCAGGGTTAACATGTCTCTCCCTCTAGAAGGGTGGAATGCTACCACGCCGCCAGAATTGGCGGAGGGTAGTATTCCAAGATGTTTGACACCAAACACGACATGTTTAGGTGCAGCCATTCCAAAGTTAGCATTTAACGCGAGGTTATAATGCGCTTAAGAGTATATGGTCAGGCTGCACTACAAACAGCATCAGAGAAGGGTCTCCGAACGCTGCAGAGGGGCCCTGCTCATGCAGGGGCACCCTCTCACATAGGAACCATGCACTCTGCCTTTAGGATTGATAAGGCCTGCCTTAGGAGAGACTTATAGGTTTATATGTGTGTATGTATTTAGTGATATAGGTAACCTATATCACAGTAAGGGGTGCATGCACCACCTTACCCAGGCTGCAGTAGCAGACCTGTGGTGTCAGTTTGGATGGCCTTCCAGGGTGGCATAATACATGCTGCAGCCCCTGGTAGGCATCTGAGGTACCTATGCCCTTGGTACATAGTATACCATATACTAGGGACTTATAAGGGCACTCCAGATTCCAATCAGTGATGTGCCTAAGGCACATGGAAACCTTTTTACAGAGAAAGCAGATAGACTGGGGCCCTGAATAGCAGGATCCCAGTCCAACTAAGTCATAAACCAGCAAAACACCATAAAAAAAGTGGGGGCAACCATATAGTCAGATTCCACCTTCCTACAGCACAAATAAGACAACCATTAGCCCTCCCGTTAGGTAAAACCAAAAACAAGAGTCTCCCGGTCAAGACGGGGAAGAGCACCCCTTTAAAAGAAAGGAAAAATAGATCAGAGCCATTACCCCCTAGAGTGACTCCTTCACTTAGGTCCTACTTTAAATTGAATCTGCAGGTTAACACGCAGTGCAACATGGAACCTCTTACGGAGGCAGCTGCTATACCTCAATGTATCCTGACTCAACCATCAGGCATTTCAGTTTCAAACAGGTTCTCGCCCCTGAGTAACCTTACTCCTACTCCGGAACCGGGGGGTCCTGATTTGGTAGGGCAGACCAACCAGATCTCTGGCAAGTCAGCTAAGGAGTATACTAAAGATACTTCAGGTTTAGATGCAGTGCAAGGGTTATTGAGCCAGCTCTCGCTAGAGATTAGAGACCGCTTTGCTACTTCAGAAACCAATCAAAAAAAAATTCAAGATACGTGTAGCAGCTTGGAGGAGTGCCTATCAGCACTAACAAAACGTATGGAGGTCTTGGAAAACAAAGTTCTAGAACTGGGGACAGACATGCAAGACCACTCTCAGGAACTGGATAGGCTTAAGACAAGAGAAAAGGATCTATCAGACAGGCTAGAAAGGATGGAAAATAACTCTAGAAGGAATAACATCCGGATGCTTGATATCAAGGAGGGAGCGGAGGGAGCGGAGGGGGATAATGTTAAAGCTTTTGTGGTAGAGATCTTGTCTACATCTTTCCCTCACGTTGCCTCTGCCTCAGTCTGGGATACGGAAATTCAACGAGTGCATCGAGATCCTTTCAGGCTCAATCCCGGGAGGAAGAAGCCCAGGAAAATCCTGGTGTACATTCAATCGTACTCCCTTAAGGAAAAACTGTTAGCGGCGGCTTTAAAACTGAAAACTATTCAGGTTCAGGAACTATCGTTTAAAATAAGGTCCGATATATCCAGAGTGACAGAAGACAGAAGGTGGGAACTGGGCAAACGGATGGACCCCCTGAGACAATTGGGTGCCCAAGTGCAGTTAACGTTTCCAGCATTCCTCAAAGTGATGTGGGCCAACAAAATGTATAACATTCATTCCCCAGTGGAGGTTGATGGTTTTCTGTTGAGCAATAAGGCAGGTACCTAGTCGAGTGAGGTAAAAAAACAAAAATACAATATAAATAAAAAAACAGTTGAGTTTTCGCGGGGAGGATAGTGTTCGTCTTTTGGTAGATAATGAAGGCGGGTGGTGGATAGCGGCTCGAATTGGCATTAGCCAATAAGTAGTCAGGGAGGGTTCCCAGGGGAGGAGGGGGGAAGGGAAGGGGGGCACAAGGCTGGTGGTGGGGAGCATGGTGGGGAGCATGGGGATAAAAAGAAAAAAAAAATGATGATGAAAGCGTCCTTCTTTGATATAACCTATATTATTGAGAGTAGAGTGATCAGGAATACTGAGGATGGGGGAAAAGGATAGGCTTTTAGGAAGAGAACGTTTGGGCATATTATGTTGGAATGTGAATGGTTTAAGGGTTAGAAGGAGACAGCAACTGGTTCTACAATATCTGAAGGACAACCACGCTAACGTTCTTATGCTCCAGGAGGCTCACCTTTTAAGATCAGAATGTTTAGCATTATTTAATAAACAGAAATGGGTGAATAAGGTTGTAGCCACAGACCAGCAATGCTGTTCTAAAGGAGTTGCTATAGTTATTAAAGCAAACACTAGAATAGAACTCAGTAAAACACATGTGGACAAAAGGGTGTTGGGTGGTAGCGGAAATAAAAACCTGTGCTAGCACCTACACGCTGGCTAGCTATTATGGTCCGAACGAGGACGATGTTACATCTTTGAATAATCTTTGTTCTTCTTTGCTTGACTTTGAAACCCCTCTGATAATGGGCAGGGATTTTAACTTACTTTTAAACAATTAATTGGATAGATCCTCACCTTACACTCAAATTAATGTGCCTCGAGTTAAAGCCTGCCTTTCTGCTATGCTAGACAATTTAAATTTATGTGATGTATGGCGAAAGAAAAAGGGAGATGCAAGGGACTAATCCTTTTTCAGCAAAAAGAACGGCCACTTCTCAAGTATTGATTATATGTTTATGGATCTTTCAGAAGTGGACAAGGTTGAGAAAATGGAATATCTGCCTATTCATATCTCGGATCATGGAGCAATAGAATTAATTATGGAACTCCCTTCAAGTTCCTCAGGTAGGAGGTGGACTTTGAATAGAAGGTTGCTTTTACAATCCGAGATTATGGACAAGATTAAATTAGAATCGGCTGTCTATTTTAGTCAAAACCTAGAGTCTGCTCCCCTACATTTTGTCTGGGACTCATTTAAAGCCTGGCTGAGAGGGATGTTGAAGGGAGCCGCGGCAGTCTGGGTTAGACTAGAAAAAGAAAAAATAGTCTCATTGGAGGAGCGGTTAATAAAGGCCGAAGCAAGTTTAAAGGCTGATCTAGCCCAGGGGGAGGAAAAAGAAAACCTAGTGGCCAAAGTTGAGGATCTGCAACGGGAATACAGGCTGGTATTGGAAGGAATTATGTTACAGAAATGGGAAGCGAGTAAAATGAGAGAGTGTGGTCAAGGTGAGGACTGCGGGAAACGATTAGCTATGAAGAGCAGAATGGATACGTCCCAACATTTTGTTAGTAAGATCAGACTTGAAAGTGGTGGCAAGCCTTCTGATCAGTTCTCGGACAACATGGGCGAGATAGAGTCAGAGTTCTGTAAATTTTGCCAGGTCTTGTACAAGGAGGATTTAGAGGTAGATGAGTCTGCCCTAGATCAATGGCTTACTGAAAAACAGCTTCCAAAGCTGAATGCAGAAAGTTTATTGCTGCTTAACCAAGATATAACAGGGAGTGAAATTTTGGATGCCCTTAAGAAAATTAAGAAGGGCAAAGCTGCAGGCCTAGACTTGATTCCGAATGAGATCTATGACATACTAGCAGATTAAGTTATCCCTATATGGTTAAGACTGTTTAATGACATTTTGAGAGGGTCCTCTCCACTGCCAGATTCTTGGAATGAGGCAGTCATCACGCTGATTTTAAAACCTGGAAAAGACCCTTCACATTGTCAATCTTACCGACCGATATCATTGCTGAACTGCGACTATAAAACCTTTACGGGAATTTTGAATGCCCGATTATGTAAAATCGCAGGGTTTATAATACACAAAGACCAGAAGGGTTTCCTCCCCGGGCGTCAGATGAGAGATCTTGTTCTTACCTTAGTTGGTGCAATAGATTTGGCAACGGTGGGTAATGTATCCCTATCAATTATAACGCTTGACGCTGCAAAAGCCTTCGATCGGGTTAATTGGTCTTATCTTTCTAGAGTATTGAAGGCTTTTGGTTTTGACGAGATCTTTAGAGAGGTCCTTAAAAAAATTTACAATAATCCTCGAGCTCAAATTTTAGTGAACGGAAATCTCTCTGCTCCTATATCAATAGGGCGTGGCACCAGACAAGGGTGGCCGCTGTCTCCTAACCTTTTTGATCTATATATTGAACCCTTGGCTCAAAGCCTAAGGCTAAATAAAGAAATCTTCCCCTTCACTGCAAACGGGTTTTCAAGGAAATTAGCATTGTATGCTGATGAGTTGATATTTTTTACATCCAATGTTAATTACGCCCTACCCACACTATTTAGGGAAGTGCAGGTCTTCGGGAAAATGTCAGGGTATGAGATTAACAGTAGTAAGACCAAAATCATGTCTTGGAACTCAGAAGTGCAGGGGTTCAGGGTCTCAAGGGAGTTAAGATATTTAGGAATAATCATTACACAAGAGCTAAAAGAGTTGCCCAAAATAAATATAGCTAGAGTCTCTAAGGAGGTCAATACTCTTTTGAAGAGATGGCAGAATCTTCCACTTACACATTATGGGAGGTCTAACTTGGTTAAAATGTGTGTTTTGCCTAAGTTTGCTTATCTTTTCAATAATATTCCCCTGACTTTTGATAAGAACCTCTTAAGTAGAATTCAGGAAAGGATCTCCATTTTTATCTGGGCCAGTAAGGGGATCAGACTATCGTGGAAAAAGCTTAGATGGAAGTTCGCACAAGGTGGCCTGGGTTTACCAGATCTACAATTATATTGCTGGGCATACCAATTAAAGAATAGCAGGATGCTCCTTCTCAGACCAGATGATACTTTGATTGGTTGTATGTTTAAGGCCGTGCTGCAGGATAGCCCAGTCGAGGGTTTCATGTAAAAATTCGGGGCCCCCACATTTAAAAAAAAAGTCCGCCTGAAGGTTTTACAAGCTGCTGCCAAGTTATGGTTCGACTGCCGCGTAATTTTAGGTATACTCTACTACAGTGAGTGGGCCCCCGTATGGAACTCACCAGGCACCCCTGAGTGCCTGAACGACGCCATATCTTAACCTTTGAAAGCGGCGGATGTTCTGTGTTGGGGCGATATAGGTGAAGGAAGCACTTGTCACTCCTGGGACACTTGGAAGAACTTAACGAACGGCAGGCTTTCTAGATTTAAATATCACCAAATTTCAACGTGGTGCAAGAACCAACATTGGCAATTCCCCGGAGACAATGTAATGGAAGATGACCTCCAATATCTGAACCCAAGGAAAAAGGAGATAGCTCTCTGGTATAACCATCTCCTTGTTGCTGCAGACAGGAAGCTAGATCCTCCTCATCTGGTTTGGGAGAAGTGCTTGCTGGATGAAGAGCTGCAAAACTTATGGCAAGTATCTTTAGATATGCTATACTCATTAATCAAATCGGCTGCACTAAGGAAAAACCATCTCTTCACCCTTCATAGGATATACTGGTCTCCGCTTAAGATATCTAAAATAAGGGGAGGCGGAGATGCCAGATGTACAAGATGCCGTATCCATGAGGCGGACGACATCCACATGTTTTCTACTTGTCCAATGTTGAAGGAATATTGGGACAATGTGGGTAAGACCTTGTCAGAAGCACTGGGCAAAGGTGTGGAGGTAAGCCCTACTTTAATCTTATTTGGCATTGCACAGCCTTCAGAGGGTGAGGCAGACTTTACGGGTGAGCAGTGTAAACTTATGTTTTATTTAATCGTCTTAGCAAGACGAGAAATTTGCAAAAGATGGCGCCAGGCAGACGCTCCTTCTTGGAGGGGATGGTGGAACTCAGTAAAAATTTTTAAAGACTTAGATCAAAAGGTTAACTCATATAATAAAAGAAATGAGCTTGGGCTATTCTGGAAACTACTAGACCCCGAGTAGATGGTATAACTGGTATGAACTGTCCAATGATTACACCTCTTGGTCAGCTTATGATGTGCAGCATGGGCTGGTTCCCATAGAACATCAGCTGAGATCAGACCCCAAGATATAAGCAATTGGGAAGCTAGTACCGAGAGGACGCTTATCCTATACTATGGAGGTTATATGAGGACGTAAAAAAAAAAAGAAATCAGACTTCCTTACTGAGGTTAGTGCAAAACAATACTAAAACGTGCAAGAGGAGATTGGTCTCTTACACTCATATTCTGTAGACTGCTACTATCGCAACCCCGGTATCAGTAGGCTTTTGGGCCCATTCCCCTAGATTTCACAAACTTGACTATTCTTAAATATGTATGTAAGAGGGGACAATACAACTGGAGTATCCAGACTCTTTAAAAACCTGATAGATAATATATATCCCAACATTTGAAAATGTAGTGGTCGAATAGGTTTCAATGGAACTACTTGAACAATGAATGGCAGTTCTCATGGCATCACATGATAAACCACTTTTGGGAGCACATTTGAAACTGAGCTATTTCAAAATATGGAATCGATGGCACTGGTCCCCACGAAAGTGAAATGCTTCCAAAATTGTTCCTTGGGCAGCATTCTAGAGATGTTAGACCTCAGAAGGGGACACTGTCTACCTGCTCTGGGAAGGTACCATGATGAATAACCTTTGGACAGAGGTGTGGAGATGAGAGATACAGTGGACATAGGAGCCACCTGACAGCACAGACAGTTCTTCTATGTCACTTTGAAACTGCAACCTAAGATTGCATGTCAACGGACATGACAGACTGCAACAGCGTTAGCCACAGCAGTGGTCTGAATCCTTAGACTTTGGAGAACTGAAATTTGCCCTACCCATTGAGTCTTGGTTGCAGGAATTGTACATTGTCTCCTATGAACATGTGACTTATAGCCTGAATGATCAGTTAGATAAATCCAGGTTACATAGGTTAATTTTGTTGAGCATCTCTGAGGCCCTATTTTTATAGTTGGACTGTGAATATGGTGTAAGTTTCTATCGGACATTAAGTGCCATCCACCTATTGAATGGGTGGATGGCACTGGAAGGTCAGTAAATCAGCTTAATATGAAATATGGACACCCTGCACTTAGACCTGGGTAAAAGCAAACCATAAACCTACAAACTGTCCCTAGGCTAAACATTTGTAGTTGATGGTTGTCAAAGTTCCTGGCCTACCTAGACAGGAAATAAGAGAGAGGGTGTGCCTACAATCTGTCCCTTTTCTAACATTGTTGGTACAGCCAGGAGAAACAAAAGGAGAGGGAGGTTGCCTTGAACTAACTGTACAAAGTGGTACTGTGGGTCTCCTGCCATCAAAAGCCCCTCAATGAGGGCATTAGCTCAAGGCAAGCTGCAAACCATGAACATACAAACTATCCCTAGCCTAAACATGTGTAGTTGATGGTTGTTGAAGTTCCTGACCCACCTAGAAAGGAAAAAAGAGTGAGAGGGTCCCTGTGTGCTTCATGGTTGTTGAAGTTCCTGGTCCACCTAGGAGAGATAAAAAGTGTATTTTTATCACCTGACTCTATGCTCCTCTTGTGAAGAGTAAGAACCAGATCTTGAGTCCTAGAGCATATACCAAGATGCTTCCCAGGAGACCCCTGATTTGGTATACCTTCTGGTCACCACCTTACCTGAGTGACACTTCTTTGGCAACATCTAACAGTCTTGCAGTGGGGTGACATGATTGTTCATATTCTTCTTCATCTCCATCAGAGACATCATCAAAGTGTTCTCATGTGTACGGTTTCCACTATGTGAAGAACAAACATAATTTAATAAATTAGAATAAATTAGGTACTAATAGCTACACATCCCCAAATCACACCCATCCATTCATTTTGCACTTACCCTCTTACCACGCAGAATTGGATAGTAAGACGCACTCTCAGAGGCAAAGCATCAGAAACTCGCATGCAGAACATGGTTGGTATTAGTTAAACCATGTAGTGCTAAACCAAGGGCAATCAAATCACTGCCAAAAAAGACATAGATCACCCGCTCTCACCCCCACATCATCCGTGACTGACTTGCCACTAGTTTCTATCCACCCACTTGCCATTCAACACAGTATGCTTCTCTGTATCCTTTACTGCCAGAGGTGGCTCTGATGTGCAGGGACAGATCATTCCATGTTTTAGGAGGGAGGAAGAAGGCATGACTGACAGATCTGCTTCTGTATATGCAGGGGTGTGTGCGAGTAGGAGTCTGACTGAGTGGAGGTTTCTGATAAGTGAGTGAAGGATTATGTAGTTGTTGAGGTACGTGGGGCTATACACCTATTTGTCACCTTCAAGTTTAAGGATTAACTGGTTATTAAATACTTTATTGCATTATAAGTTAAACCTTTGCAATATGAAAAGGTGGCATCAAATCACAGTTTGCATATTCCATAAGGTTACATCTTTTAAAATGCAGGTTTAAAACAATAAAAGCAAACACAAGGAGATGATGGACGGAGCGCTGAAACTTTTCAGACACTCACCCCCAGTCACAGATCTGAGTTGAATCCATCATCATTCTTTAGCTCACTTTGCCACCTCAGTTCAGACCCAGCTATATGCAAATCAGTCTTTGACCCTGTGCCTCATGGGAACAGTCCAGCCCGAACTGCCAAGCCAGGTCTTCCCTGAACCGGAAACAAGCATCCTGGGACCGGTTCTAGTGAGTGTCTGAAAAGATTCAGCGCTCTGTCCATCATCTCCTTGTGTTTGCTTTGTTGGCAGGGTATGACCAGACGTGGGTCCCTTGCTCACTTTGCCACTGGAATCAAGCTAGCCCGGCTGATGAAGGGTGTTACCCAGAAACCTGTCCCAGGATGCTTGTTTCCGGTTCAGGGAAGACCTGGCTTGGCAGTTCGGGCTGGACTGTTCTCATGAGGCACAGGGTCAAGACTGATTTGCATATAGCTGGGTCAGAACTGAGCTAGCAAAGGGAGCTGAAGAATGGTGATGGATTCAACCCAGATGTGTGAATGGGGGTGAGTGTCTGAAAAGATTCAGCGCTCCGTCCATCATCTCCTTGTGTTTGCTTTGTTCGCCCTAAGTTGGCAGGGTATGCCTAGATGGGGGTCCCTTGCTCACTTTGCCACTGGATTCAAGCTAGCCTGGCTGATGAAGGGTGTTACCCAGAAACTGGTCCCAGGATGCTTGTTTCCGGTTCAGGGAAGACCTGGCTTGGCAGTTCGGGCTGGACTGTTCCCATGAGGCACAGGGTCAAGACTGATTTGCATATAGCTGGGTCCGAACTGAGGTGACAAAGTGAGCTAAAGAATGGTGAAGGATTCAACCCAGATCTGTGACTGCGGGTGATTGTCTGAAAAGATTGAGCGCTCCGTCCCTCATCTCCTTGTGTTTGCTTAAAACAATAAAAGGCCTATATTACATGTTACTAACACAATGGTGCTAAAATAAAAAGTGCATACATATGTGAGTTAAAATGACAAGGAGTTGCATTCATTTACTCTAAGAGGGAGAATGGGATATACATATATGGAAAGTTTGTGCAAGTAAATAAGCACCTGCTATGCGTAACACTTTTATATGGGCTGGAGCATGTCTGTTAGTCACTAGGTAGAAGAAGGAGGGAATGAGGTTAGGGGGAGTGGTCGGTTGCGAGGGCCCAGTGGTGGTCGAGTTATCTGTCAGCCCATCGCATGCATGATTCGGAGCCTCTTTCTTCCTAGAGAAACGGTCCAAAAATTTAACCAAGGCACAATTCAGGATGGTATTCGAAGGGTCAAAGCAGGCCTGGGCTGCTCCTCTGCAGGATCTTATGTTGTTAGCTATCCAGCCCTTTTGTAGCAGAGCCCTTCTATCCTCTAAAAGGGTGGGGCACAGGCACTGGATGTGCGTTATGTCCTCTTTATGTTGATTGCAGAGCTGACACATTGCCTGAACTTTGCTCAATTTCCACGCTGGGAGGTGACCACCAGTGGGAATTACCCTCATTCACAGCTTCTTGAACTGTAGCTTTGTACTTTCATTGTAGGGGTTGTCTAAGTAGCAAGGGGGTGTCAGTTATTTATAGGTGCCTAGGGTCATCCAGCCGTCGGACCATGCAGAGAGACTGGCCTTGTCTTCTATTGAAGAGAGCCATTTTGTGCTAATTTCTGCCAGCCTTTTTAATTCCTGATGGCTGGTGTGTAAGTCCCAGGTGGGAACCAAGCCAAGTGTGCTGAGGGCTTGGGTCAGATAGTGGTTGCCCGACGACCTATAGTTTGTAGCCAAGTCTATCCATAAGTGGTGTGCCAGGGAGCCTTCCTTGGAGGCCGTAATCTTGTGACAGCTTATACCAAAGGCAGCCTTGTGAGCCAGCACCTGTCTACAAATTCTGAATTCCAGTCTTATTTGTGCTGGTGATGTGTAAGAGGGGAGCTAGAAAACTGATCTGTAGATCTTTGTGAACGTTTTGTCGAGTGTCTTGCTCTCCTGCCTTTTCAGAGCCCCGCATCCATATGTTAGAGTTGGGAGAACCTTCGCCTGAGCAACCTGGAGGGTCAGTGTAAAGGTGGGGCTTTTTAGTTTTGTGTGTGTGGATCTGAGAGCAAACGAAAGTGCAGTGCCTTTCTTTGTTACTTCCATCATCTGGCTCGCATATCTGCCATTGTCATTGAAAAGGACGCCTAGATACTTGTGGCAGTTGGTTGCTTCCAATTTCTCCTGGTCGAGGGACCATGTTGTCTTTTGAGTTCTGGCAACTTGGACAGCAAGAATCTAGGTTTTCTTTTTGTTTATTTGCAGGCCGTTCCTTTTAGAGAATGTGACAGTTTCATCCAGGAGGCGTTGCAGACCAATCTTTGTTTTTCTGATAAGAACCAGGTCATCTGCATAGAGTAGGTTTGAGAGGCAGAGGCCACCTAGTTTGGGTGGATGCGAGCTTACTGAGTTGAAGACCAGAGACAGATCGGAGAGTAAAAAGTTGAATAGAGTGGGCGCAAGAACGCAACCTTGCTTGAGGTCTTGCATGGTGGTTATAGGCCTTGACAGGCGCGATCCATCCCCAATCTTAATTCTGACCCAGGTATCATTGTGCAGAAGCTGCAGAGCCCTGAGAAAGGTGTCAGGAATGTTAAGGAGGGCAAGTTTCTGCCAGAGCTTCCCCTGATCAACCCTGTCGAATGCAGATTTGTAATCTATAAACCCCATATATAAGGGGCAAGTATTAGATTCCACCTGGTCGATCAAAAAGGAGAGTGCTGTTAGGTTCAATGTTGTCCCAGCGTGCCTTGTGAATCCAGTTTGATTTGGGGGTATGATTTTATTTATCTCAGCCCATGATTGTAGAGTCCAACAGTACAGCAGCGAAGCACTTTGCTTCGTTATCGATTAGGGCTCATACGGTAGTTCCTGGGAGATTTTTTGTCACTCCCTTTGAAAATTAGAGTGAGTATCAAACCACGCCATGAAGGGGGGATGCAGTTATTTTCCAGTATGGATGAATAGAGCGGGGCTAGTTGCGTAGCCCAGAATGCTGGGTCGCCCATATATAGAGCAGGTGGTATTCCGCCTGGGCCTGGAGCCCCATTCCTGTGTCCCTTGGTGATTTGTTTTTGGATTAGGGCTTCTGAGATGTGGAACCCGGCAGTTGCCTGGTCGTGGCTCTCGGTTGGAACTTCCCAGACACCGCTGGCCGCATAGCCTATATGGATTAACTGAAATCAAAGAAGACATCAGACACATCACTTTTGAGCAGAGTAGCTCGCTTTTAAGTCTGGTTCAGAGCAGCAAGTCATATCGTCAGCACAGAGCAATGCAGAGGTTACATCTTTGCAAGTCTTTCCAGTAAAATCAAATAGTACCCAAATGCCTTAGATGTCACTCCTCACCCCCCACAAACTCACCTCTCTCCCAATACACTCAGACACATTTACAATACAACCGATTCACCCCATGCTCATGTTATTCTTATGTATCCTGAAGTCCCACGACCTCCTAAGCATTCCCCACAAACATCTTCATAACTCTCCCAGAGACCCTCACAGTGCCTCTAGGAACCCTCAAAAGGTGCATTTCAGCCACCTTCTAATGCTCAGAAGCACTCTTGCAACTCACCATATAACCAGTGAAACAAACACCCTTGGCATTTGTAGGAAAGCTCATTACTCCCTCTATACAGCAGCCCACTAACACACCATTACAGCACCTCCTTTTTGAAGTATTTTACTGCTTGTCCTCACATTCCATCAGATACCAACATCTGCGATCATACGGCCCGTCATCTTACCATAAAACTATGTAAAGTGACATACACTCATATTTGCAATAATAAACCCATTATGAGATGACACTAGTGATGGAGCAGAGAAAATAAAAAAAATGTTTAACCCCTAACAAATTTTATAAATAATTAATAAAATGTTCGTTTAAATGTATTAATCAACACTGTACGTGAGGGAAGGGTAACACGCAAGTATATGGGCTGAATAATCTATTAACGAATGTCTGTGTGTCTAATTATAACATAAAAATAATTGCGTACTAAATTTATAGTAAATGCATGATTTGTGCTTCATAGAATATAAACGTGTCGTTGCAAAAACAATAGTGATGGTAAGTAAGGAACAGCTTAAATGTTGCTTTCTGCTAGGTAATAACTAATTGGGGTACGTAGATGACGGGTGGGAAACGAAAAGGCTATGTTTCTCTATTTTAATTATGTTTTGTTTATTTCAAAATAGTGCTTCTAAGTATAAACGAGTGGCGATATAAAATGGCTGCCGGTTAATGAAGTGCGCATGTGCGGGGAAACGCGTGACAAGGGAGAAAAAGTTGGAGAAAAGCTAACCACGTGATGAGGCTGAGAGGCTAGGATGCAAGAATGGTCAAGGCTGATGTGACCTAATTGAACTGATAGTGTGCCGTGGTTGATCAGCAAGGAACCGTGGGAAACCGTTTTAAGAGAAAGGACAATGCCTGCAGAGTTCTCGAATGTATCGAAAGAAGTTACAAATGTACTGATCGAAGCGGATGGAAACATGTCTTGAACTGTGAGAAAGGAAATGATCATATACATTCCAAAGGACAAGTTGGATCCGGGAGAACTTGATTAAGAACGAATAGATGAAATGAATGGACCAATGAAAGAAAAGCGTGTTATTAATGTTGCAACAATTAGTTAGCAAAGTTAGAATTAGGGTATAAGAGGGCCTACTCTTAGTGGGAGGGGGTCACAGTCGGAGTTGGAGAGTCGCAGTCAGAGTCGGTGTTGGTGTTGGTGGCTTCCAGTGCTGGGTGGTCCAGATCGATCCATTTACTGAGCGGGAGATGCTGAAAGACTGTTAGATGAGACGGGTTGCAGGTAGCTGATGCTGACGAGCTGAAGTTTCTGTTGCTGTCTTATTTTTCCAGTTGAGTATGAGAATCAAGATATTTTAATTCGTAAACTTAGGTTAGAAATCCTTAGGCTAAATTAGGGAAGATAGGCAGGTAATTAGGGTTTTGCTTCATGATAAAATTTCCTTTCTGCAATAAAATTGATTTTGCGTAATAAATATTTGAATTAACAATGAATGAATAATTGAATAAAAAGTCTAAATTCTTTCTCATGCTTTTAAAAATTATATAAAATTTAAGATTCTTAAATCAAACGACTCAGTGGTTATTTTACTAAATGATTGTGACACTAGTAATTGGTTATTGTGATTTAGCTGGTCTTAATCACTACAAATTAATTTCTTACTAGATGATCCATCGACAAAACAATGAGCAGGAATATCTTAAGAAATAACTAAGAAAGCGATAGGTAATAAGGTATCCCGGCTCTTTCCAGCGGTACATAAATGGTGTTTTCCATTTAGTTCTCATGCTTCTCCTAGGAGTACAGAATTTCGTAAAGGTATAAAGGAAATCCAGGTGTGTGTGTGTGTGTGTGATAGGCGATGTTTATGGGCCCCATCGTCATGTGGATGTGAGAAAATATAGTTTGCTCCTGGATGACCGATAAGTGACCTAGGAGGAGAATAGTTTTTATTATACGCGCTGCATCACTAGCATACACAATGAAACATCTACTAACCATCACACAACTACAAGTATGACAATTCTGACTATTCGCTATAAGAGTGGCTTTGGCAGCAGGCATTAGTGATTTTTAATGTATATTGAATTATTAAACAACTGTTGCTGCATCATCTCTAAATTAGATAAACAATGCCAACATGTGGCAGACTGTCATAAGTACCGGTGTTGCCAATTAAGTGCAGGTGCTGAGCACTGGAAATCACCGGCTTAAACTAAGCACTTGGGGGCAGATTTACGAGCCCCCTGCGCCACCAGAACGTCACTTTTCGTGACGTACTGGTGGCGCAGGGGGCTGCTCCATATTTACAAGGAGAGGAAAAGCCACCCTGCGTGACTTTTCCTCTCCTTGTAAATACGGCCCCTTCACACGCAGCACTTTGCGGTGAAGGGGCGTTCCATGGGTGTTGCTGTGGGTGTTCCCACGCAACACTCATGGAACAAGACACATCTCCAGAATTACGAGAAATCGTAACTCTGGAGATGCGTTTGAAGCTACGCCACCCTAGAGGTGGCGTAGCAGAGCGCACCGAGGAGAAATGTTTTAATTTCTCCTCGTTTTCCTCTTTCAATGCATGCTGCATTCTGCAGCACGCATTGAAAGAGGAAAATGGTTGTAGTGATTGTTTTTGTGCAGGAAGGTTCCCCTTCCTGCACAAAAACAATCTCCCCACGACGCAGGCATCCTTGCACCATGGTGCAAGGGTGCCTGCGCCGGCGCATGGCTGCAGTTTGTGCGCCAGCGCAGGGGGAAGCAAAAGGATGCGACATATTCTTGTAAATATGTCGCATCCCTGTGCTTTCCAAACTAACGCAGCATGGCGCAGCAAAATGACTTGCTGCGCCGTGCTGCGTTAGTTAATTGTAAATCTGCCCCTGTGTGTACTGTAGCACTATGGATGATTATTTTAGGAAAGGCAGAGTGAAGAGATCATCTACACAATTGAGATTGGGTGGTGCTTGGCACTAGAGCATGATAAGACTAGAGATTCTTTGATAGAATTCGGTATTTCGCATGTGTGACAAATGGGTATTTTAGAGGCCAGTTCTGAGTCTGATTGTGGGTCTCAACCTGCAGGATGGTGTGTCAAGACTGTTTGATGGAGAAAGGGTTGGCATAAGGATATGATGACTTACTTGTAAGAGTTTTCCTAGTGGACAGAAAGTCAAAAACAATGATACAGCTGGGTGTAACCTCAGTCACTAGACCATGCAGTCATTTGGAAGCTTAAATTATAACCTCTGGAACTAAATATCACAACCACTCACAAAATGATTGGAGGCCACTGCCCTAGACACCATCCACTGGTTCTAAAAATGCATTTGTGAGCGTGTTGGGAATTTTGCATGTTTATTTGCAAACATAAAACTTGCTGTGAGCCTGTTTCTGACTTACAACTGTGAATATAACTATACGCCCACCTCAGAGTGTACAAAAAAGTAGGAAATCAAGGAAGCTACATTACTGTGCTTTTTTTCCAAAGTTTGCTTGCATAACTACCATATCTACCTTAAACATATGCCTATTCACATTGCACAAAAGACAAGGCCCTGTTTCGAGGCAGCCAATTCAAGAAGCTGCTGAGTTTAGTAGCCAAAGCACACAAAGCTCTGACTTGGAGTTATGACAAGCATTCTGTGCCTCCTCTGTACTTCAGCCAGTGCTTCATAGACTTAGGTGTACCTCAAGCTGTCCCTTAGCCCATCCGTTCCCCAGCAAGCCAGGTGCCCTGTCCAGTGCGATTCAATTAAAATAATATCTACTCAGACATTCATACACCTTCAAAAAACTATACACAGAATCAAAAACAATGTAGTTAGCTAAACAAGCGCCTACACACACCCTCACATCTTTAAACCCATCCTCATGCATTCTCAGAATACCATGTACTTACTCAATGAGCAAAACACATCCATATACTGAGACCAGTACTACTGCACTATTTAACACTCCACCATTCTAACAAATATCTAGAGCCTGGAGTAAGTGCAAATTCAGGAAAGTGTAAGTGCAGCCTTCAGCTTTCTTCCCTGGCAAATTCCAACAGTCAGACGATGCAAAATGCGTTTGGAAATACAAAGCATCATCATGCAACATGGAAAGCAGCAGCCTTAGAGAGCTTTATTATTACTGTAAATGAAATACATAAATGTTTTTATCTTGACAACAAAGTGCAGCTCTATTCGCACTATACAGCGGAATCGAAACACTTCTTAGAGCTCCCACAGCTGTGCATGTTTTTTCCAAAGTGACAAGGTCTCAAGCTCCCACCCAAAATGATGTCTTCAAAGACATCCCAGCACTGCACATTTAGATCTGACATCACTCTGTCCATATTTCCGCTCTGGCCTCTGCACTAAAACCTTGGTCCTGGGTAAATAGAACTTCTATTCCAGTGAAAGCTGTACAATACCGGATAGTTACTTGAGCTGCATAGCTGGTGTGTGCCGAACACGAGCTAAAATCATAATCTGCTCAGACTCTCTCTTGGCCATACAACACTGCAGAGGCAGACTTCAGTGACCAATAGCTAAAGCCGAGCAGTCAATTCTTCCTCATTAGGTCTCAAGACGTGCTGGTTCCTGTGAATGAACATGAGACAGTGAATTTCAAAAGCATTTGAGGCCTGATTCGCAAAAGTAAACTGAGAAAAAAAGTGTAACTTTACGACTTTCTGTATTCACAAAGGGCATTTACGAGTAGTAAAGTTATACTTTTGCCTCAGTTAAACTTAAGTTTTAGTTTTAGATTTCACTGAGACCAAAACAGAGGCAAAAGTCTAACTTTACTACTCGTGAAAGCCCTTTGTGAATACCAGAAGTCGTAAAGTTAGACTTTCATCTCAGTTTACCTTTGTGAATCGGGCCCTATATGTTTTACACTCTGGAAAAATGGGCAATGCTAGGCACTTGGGGCAAGCTGATCTGAAATGGCTCCGTTTTATGATGCAGATGAGCAGATTATGCACTGACTACAGAGCTGCCCTGCCCAGGAAACAAGCATGGATAAAAGTGCACAAAGTACTCCTTTGCAGCATTGTAAAGTATACGTTAAGAATTATGTCTCTTCCGCAAATTAGGCCCAAAACAGACATGTAGTACAATGGATCTATGCTTCCACATTCAAAATAAAAAAAGCAGAGATGGCCACAATGGAGTCTTTTACTCTCCCAAAAATACCTTTTGAAGAGCTTCTCTCTCTCATGTTGAATTTCTATCACCCTCTCCTCCTCCACAGCCTGTTATGGGGCTTGTTATTTTTCACCTGTGATGTTGGTTACAGTGCACCCAGATGGGATGATAAAAAATCTCTCTTGCAGTTGGCGAGAAGGATGCTTTTTGCTCCCTCTACTGGTGAGTTGAAACACGTGCGGCCGGCCATATTTCCTATGTATTTACAAGCACCACACGTTGCTCAATTTTCCATGTGCAGCTTACACATTTCGATGCCCCTTTTATGAGCAGACAGGGCATGGCGGAAAGAGCCTCAGAGGTTTACTGTCTCTTCCGCAACAGAAAATATAAGGCAACTGTGTGCAATGACCTCCAAAGCTACTGCAGCCGATGCTGACAATTAATGTTTTCAGACCAAATCAATTCTGCAAAACGGCATAGGCAGACCGCACTGGGGCCTCCTTTTTTGTAGGAGGTAACCACACGACTAGTGGTTAACATACTTAATAGCAGATAGGGTTATGAAATGTTGAAAAGAGACACAGAATGCATTACTGGATTGGAGGTTACTAAAAACTTCTCCCACTAGAGGGCGAAGTTTAGGGTAAATCTGATCGGCCGAGCACTTCCAGGATCTAAACAGGGCCGCTTAGATCAGCCCGTGGCACTTCTTAAAGTCAACCCTGATTTGCAGACTACCTTTAAAAGTAAATTAGTTGCAAATTCGAATTTGGAATTAAAGGTACTTACAAAGTAGTCATCTACCTTATTTGCACATATAAGTCACCCCTAAGGTCTCCCCTAAGTGGTTAGGGTGCAAAGTAACTATAAGCAGGTCCATTATATAAGATGCGTTATATGCCCTGGTGAGGGAAAAACTGCCAATTTCATTTCGCCCCATTGTGGATAATTAGCTCCATAGGCTAACATTGGAATATTTTAGTTCATACAAATATTGACAGGAGTGAGCTAAAAATGTCAGCATGGACTTAAAATGATTGTTATGATAAATCCAACAACTTGCCACTGTTAGATTTATAATACTTATCACAGAGAAGAAGTTACTAAACTTTCTTTTCTGTAGGCCAACATCCAACCTTCCAGCTGCCCTCTCCTGATTGGCTAGGCTCTGCCAGGCTGAGCCAAGCTTCTTAATGAGGTGTGAAATGGCCTGCTAGAGAAACTATGGATTTCCTGTGGGTAGAGACCTGCAGCTGCAGAAGCAAAAGGCAGGATGAGGGATGGGAGCTCAAACTGGTCTTCAAAAGGATAATGACGCTTTAGAACAGCACAAACTCACCCCCACATCCTGCAAGCCCAGCCACACAGGCGCCCCTGTAATTAGATTAGGGAGAGGGATGGAAAGGCAGTGTTAGCGAATCTTAGCCACACTGGTGGATTGGCTTAGCCTGATCTACCTCCAAGGAGAGAATTTCTCCATGTTGGATTTTGAAAAAATAGTGCTTTTTGGGACAAGAATATGCCACGCTTCGGAGGAAGTGGTTTTACACCTGGGTGGCACCCTGCATCCCATTGGTCAGGTGTCCCCCCTGCTTGACGCCCAGGAACACAGCATAAACATAGAAGAGTTGCCAAGCAACTCAGATATGCTGCCTAAAACTACAAGGAGAAGAAGGACTTCCCTGCTGGAAACCTGATCTGTACCCCAAAGGTCTTCACTCTGAAGGACTGCACCTGCTGCACATTCTGGGACTACATATCTAAGGACTTTGCCTTGCTTAAAGAAGGATTAGGGGTGGACTCCCTGCAAGCTTTAAGTTATCAGAACCCAACTGCATCATCTCCACCAAGAGTCTCCATCCTGGAGTGCGTCCACTGAACTTTTAAGAATTTGACCAGGTGCATTGTGGGAATTGCAGTCCCAACATCCCAAGGACCATCTCAGAGATTCTAGAACCCTGTATTGGTGTTGTGGACACTTTGAAACCTCAAGGAAACCTTCTAGAAAAAGTTCCAGAAGTTTGGAGCAAACATTTGTAAATAGCTCCATAAGAGGACCAGGTGCATTGTTGGAGTTTTAGTCCCATGACCCCCAAGAGGCAAACTAGGGCATCTGAACCCTTGGCTGGTGCTGTGGACCACTTTTCTGCATCAAGAAACACTTCTAGAAGAAAATGTAAAGAACTCTTGACTTTGTCCCAGTCCAGCACAACCTTTTTTACCCTTTGAGTGCTATTTGCTTCTAAGCACTAGTTTTACTTGTAATCTTTAAAAATTCACATCTCTGGTTCCCCGCATTGGATTTTGGTCAGTCAGTCAGTTTCATCTTTATTCGACTATTAAAGATAGCCAAAAAAGAGCAATCATTATAAAATCTTATATCCAGTACAATCAAAATAATATAATAACAAAATCATTACATCTTATATAACATTACCATAACGTTCCCGTATTAGTTACATCATGAATGAGGCAGAATTAAGCTTTTGCACATGAAATAATCGATTACAAGTGCTAAAATCCTATAAAAATTCATGTCAGCTCTATACTGCTAAAAACGGAGGGCTTTTCTCAGATTTATTGCCTTCAGAATGAACAGGGCAACACTATAGCAAGTCAGGGGATCACCCAATGTCATCAGGAATTTCATTGCCACATTATGTGACCTGATGTTATGTGTAATAAAAAGTGGCTTTAAATAAAAATATCTAAAATTCTTATAAAATGTGCAATACGACAAAAAGTCTGACGTGCTCTGTTAACTTAAACTATCACATGGACATAGATGATCTTCCAGCGGATGAGACCGTATTGTAGGGAAAGCTACAAGATAATCAACAATGCCACATCTTAATCTGGTTAAAACAAAACGATGCTGTGCATAGGTCACATATGATAAATAATTATTCGTACTCATCTCAATGCTATACTATATATACTGGGTAACAGTAATTTTATTCTTTTCATCCTTAAATCTTAGATCCGTCCTACATTGTAGAAAGGTATCTCTAATCTCTTTCTTTGTATGTATCAAGGTTTTAGATGTTTCTGCCCATACTGTTGTTTTATACATGTTTTCTAGGGCCGTATTAACGTACAGCAGCCATGGAATCTTCAGAGCATTATGTAGCTTAAGACCGTCGAAAATAATTGTTTTGGTAAAAGAAGTTTCTTTCCTTTTCCATATAGAATCCCACAATAGAAATGGTCGGGCCAGTAGGAGATCTTCTAAAAACTGGAGACCCACCTCATAATGAGCAATGGTATTTGATGCAGATTGCGGTAAATAAAGCAGACGTTTCAGGAATAGGTTTTCTTGCACTTGCAGGTCTTTGATGTTTGTGTGGGCCCATAGCCCTGCCCCAAAGAGAGCTATACTTGTTCCTTTAGCTTTATATAAGGCTACCATCTCATTAATTGGCCGACTCCCCAGTTTGGAAGAAAATTTAAAAATACCCTGGGTTGCCCTGCTCATTTTAGCTTTGGTAGTTGAAATGTGTTGAGACCACGAGCCATTTTCTGAAAAAACAATACCTAAATAGCAGAAGGAATTCACAGTCTTGATAGGGCTTGTTTCAATTTAAAAAGTTTTAGGAAGTTTGGATTTGGGCCCACAGATCATGGTATATGTTTTGGATTTATTTATGACCATTTTCTTCTGTGACATAAAATCAGAAAATGCGTCCACCAGTCTCTGTAGGCCTATCGAGGTTCTTGCTACGAGTACGGCATCGTCCGCATATAATAAAACAGGTGTCGGACAACCTGCCACCATAGGGGCATCAGCCTGTATTGCCTGTAAATGATTATCAATCCCATTTAAAAATAAAGAGAATAGGATTGGTGCTAAAACGCACCCTTGGCGAATCCTCCGCCCCACCTTAAAATTAGGTGTACATTCTCCCTGGGGGCCAAAGTGGACCTGGCTAGATAATTTCTCATACAATTGGCAGAGGAACCCAATAATCGCCCTTGGTGCTCCCATCCTCGTTAGGGCTAGCCACGGCAGGTTATGGTCAACTAAGTCGAATGCACTACTTAAATCGGCAAAGCAAAGGTATAGGGAGCCTGCCTTTGCCCTGGTGTACTTGCCGATAAGCAACGCTAGATTTGTGCATTGCTCAATGGTCCCTATCCGCTTTCTAAACCCGAACTGCACTGGTGTTAAAACAGAGTATTCAGTTGTCCATTCTTCGAGTCTTAACAGAAGGACCCTGCTCATCACTTTCATAGCAGTGTCTATGAGTGAGATTGGTCGATAATTTCTGGGATCCTCTTTATCCCCCTTTTTGAAAATGAGTATGATGATTGATTCACCCCATGTCTGTGGGATTATATCTGTAGCAGCTATATTGAACACTCTAGTTAGGATGGGTCCCCATAAGGTAGGGGCTGATTTATACACATCAACTGGGACACCGTCCGGCCCTGGGGCCCGACCCCCGGCATTCGAATGGATTGCCTGGATGACTTCCTCGTTAGTGATGTTCGAGGGGAGATTAATTCCCTCTCCTAGCAACCCATCCTGCGCCGTTCTCGGCTCCCTATTGCTATCAAAAATGTCTGCGAAATGATTCACCCAATTGTCCTCAGGGACGAAAGATCAGAATTCTGGGATATTATCATTCTTCAGAAATGGGGCATTTACCTTCTCCCAGAAGAGTTTATTATTTTTGGTTTTTGCAGCGGTGATCAAGTTATCCCATGCCTCTTCCTTTAGAATCTTTTTCCGGGCTGCTAAGACTGCTTTATATTCACGCCGTAAGGTTTGGGTGGTAGATAAATCCTGTGGTGATTGAGACAGGGCATGCTTCAAGCCCGTTAGCGCTTTAGTGCAGGCCCGTCAAACCACCCCTTCTTTTTACTACTTAATGGCCCAGGGATCTTTGTTAAAATTGATTTTGTAATGGTGCAAAACTTCTCAGTCAGTACAAGTGGTGTGATTTCCTCCTGAAGACAACTTTGGTTGGAGACCACTATTTTCCTCCTTGTCAGACAAGGGTCTACACCTGACCATTTAATTCTGACTCCATTTGTCCCAACCGGTTTTATAAAATTTACTGTATCATATACATCGATCTTTTTGCCCCCCCAAAAAAAGGAAAGTTTTAACAGGTTATGGACACTAAGTAATGAGGGTACAAGGATAATATTACCACACAAGCAACTAGCGGAGACAGATACCAGTACATGGTCAATAATAGAATGTGAGTTCCTGCCTATGAAGGTTGTATTAGGTGCCTCATTTGAGCTATTAGCCCCTCTAAGGAGTTGGAGATCATATTTGACAATCATCTGGTTAAGTGCTTCCCCATAATCATTATGACAAAAGTGGTCGAATTCCTCCCCACCGTTTGTAAGACCACAAGACTTCGTATCGGCTTTTAATGCATTGGTACGCCCACAGTTCCAATATGGCGTAGAGGTCTTATACATGGGAGGAAATTCGGATTGGAACTTAGAAGAGGGTAAATGCGTTAAACAGCTCCTTGCACTCCCTCGTCAACTATGATACAGGCTGTCACGAGTGGAATGTCATCTTACAGCCTGGAATTTTCGGGGTATGCAAGCAGTATTGAATTTTTGGCAGAGAATGAATGGTGAAGGGCCCCTAAAATAGCAAACCTCTGTAAAAAGAAATAGAGGGTAGCAAACTAAATTGGGCGTCCCATGCTAGAATTAAGCTAGATAAGTTGTGTGTTAAACTTTCCCTAGAACCAGACCAATGGAGTTTGGGGCAGCAGATTCCCAAGTCGGTGTTGCGTGCTATTATTAATTCGAAGGCCCGAGAGGAAGATTTGGGTTACTTGAGGAGTAAATCGTCCTCCAGGTTTTTGATAAATGGGTGGACCAATGATCAAACATTCCCCTATATAG
Organism: Calotriton arnoldi; assembly: GCA_963921515.1. Taxonomy (NCBI): domain Eukaryota; kingdom Metazoa; phylum Chordata; class Amphibia; order Caudata; family Salamandridae; genus Calotriton; species Calotriton arnoldi. The sequence goes on from CAWUFW010009522.1 coordinate 704,409, forward strand.
AGGCCATGCCTAACCCAAAGTTTAGAAATATAATCCTGAAATTTAGAGTTGGCTTGAATCCATGCAACACTGATTGGAAGATAAAATCTGCTATGATGAATGAACAAGGTCTGTGCACATGTGGATTAAAAGTAAAATGCAACGGCCCACATATTCTGTTGGACTGCTTGTGGTTCTTAGAAGAACAGAAAACATTTTTAAAACCCCTTTTATTGCCTATGAAATTATTAGTAGGGATCAAGCTCTTAGTTTATTGGTCAATATGAGATTTTTAAATGTGACATGTGCAATGGGAAGATTCTTAATTGTAATACAGGAGTCGTTGAAGGAATTGGTAATATAATTTAAAATGGGCGGGGTAGAAATGCGATCTTACCCATGCTTGGGAATACCCCGGCTCTTGTTATTTATGGTGGATGTACAAATGTATACCCAACGTATAAGTGATCTCTTCCCCTTGTTGATGATGAATTAGGCACTCCCTATGGTTTGGTAGAGTTCCCTTTGTTTATTTTATCAGGATTTTATTGTGTTTTATACTGTTTTATGGTTACAGTGTTTGCATAATTCATATTTTAATTGTATGTATTGTGGTCCTTTCTTTTTTTTATGGCTATATATGCCAAATAAAAATATAATAAACGAAATTAGAGTATTGGGTGCTCCGCAGGCCTGCAAATTAAAATCTCCTGCCCAGATTCGGACGTACTCTATATTAACTAGGGACAAAAAAGTTTCCAAATCCTGATCGATGGCTGCTACCACGCTACCTCGTGTGGAATCGAAGACATTATTATAAAAATTTACGATTATCAAGTCTTTTGCCCCCTTTTTACTGAGCCACAGCAGCTGTGCATGAAAGCCCACAGTTGCAGCCTTCCTAACTTTAACAGGGATTTTGTTAGAGATAATGATTTGCAGGCCCCCTTTTGCTCGGCCAGCTTGTGATCTGGTAGCTGCTAAAAAATGAGAGGAGTATCCTTCTACATGGACCGGACTAATGCACCAAGTCTCTTGGAGGCATATGATGTCATAACTAGAAATAAAATTAGCCCAGTCAGTTATTATTACCATGCCCGCAAGCCCATTCACATTCCAGGTAGCGAACTCATACCCTCCAATGTAGGAACTCTCTACCTGATTAATTATTGACGGGTTCACAGAATCACTACAATTGTCACCACTAGTATGTGTACCATACTTCGCTGCTATCATCCCCTTAGTGGAAGGTTCCTGCACATTGTGTCTGAGTGTGTGGGTCGTCCTAGATTGCTGGTCTATCTGGATAGCTGTAGGGTTGTCAGTGTCACTACAGTTGCCACCACTTTTAAGTAAACCGTATTTGACTCCTACCATCCCCTGAAAGGAGGATTCCTGCACAATATGTCCAGGTGCATGGATCATCCTAGGTTGCTGCTCTTTCTGGGCGGCCATAGAGATGTCAATATCATATTCTAGCTGGAGGTCCCCATAATCCACAGCACCACCTCGCTCTGTACTGAGTCATTCATTTTCATCAAGGCTACTCAATACCTCAAATCTATTAGGCATTACAAATGCTGGGGCACTATGGGGGTAGGGTCTTTGCATTAACCTCTCGGGCTGATTATTTGGTGCGCCATTATAGCATTGGTCTATGCCCCTCAGGTGGCGGTAAAAGAAACCTAATGGGAGTATACGCACGTCAGAAGGTTCAGTAAAAGAGGCCTCAATCTGTTTAAAAATACCCCCAGCAGTTCTGGGGTTCCTGAAATTAATTATAACACAGTCACCCTCGTAGTTTCTTTCCATGGGCCTGACCCATCCTACTCTCCGTGTGAGCAAGATCTCATGTGCTCTACTGGAGGAAAATAGCCGTCTCTTGCTGAGCAAGTGGACCACCTTATTCGTTAAACATTCAGAGGTTTCTATGGTCCCTGGTTTTAGAGGGTGAATATTAGCCAGAACAGCCACATATGGACAACTAGCGGGTGGTAAATTGATGTTGACTAGATCTTGTGAAGATAGTTTGTTCCCAGTATTAGGGAAGTTTAGATTTCGGCCTTGATGATATGTAACCATGCGTTCACTCTCAGGGATTTTACTACTAGTCTTAGATCAATCACTACCCAGCATCACTTCTGGTCTGGGGCGAGTAGGGTCCTCTGGGTTAAGCGGTTGTTCACTTGCATTCTTATGCTTATCATTTATTATTTGTCTGGGAATCTCAACCTGTTCAACTCGGGACCCTTCTTTAATTCTTTTCACTTCTGCCTCCACCCTGCCCAACCTTTCAAAGAGTGGGTTTATTATTTTGCTCATAACAGCAGATAGTTTGTCCCAAAAAAGAGTCCAAGTGTGGGAGTCCTTTCCATTATGATCTTCTATGCCCCCTCCTAGTAATAGGAGTTTGTCGGGGGTTCGGGGGGCAACAGGTGACTTTCTCTTCCGCTTTGCTGCAGGTTTTTGGGCTCTATTCACAGTTTTTCCTGCCCTTGATGTTGCTGGTACCGGGGTAGTAAATATCGGACCCTGCTCAGATTCCGTCATTGTAGGAATTTCGTCGGCGAGAACACTTTTATCTCTTGCTTGTTCGTGTTGGTCAAGTTGCCCATTGTCAGGTCCCATACATGAGTTTATAGTATTTGGGCTTTGGTCGCACCCGCTTACACTGTTCCCTTTGTCTGAACCCAATGAGGTGACCGACAGGCGCCGCTCTGCCAAAACAATTTCTTTTGTTATTGCCCCAACTGCACGGGCCAAATAGCTGTCAATTGTATTTGACCGCTTGGGGGTGCTTAGTGAGTCAGATGGAGTTGGTTGACTAACCCCCGTCTTTTTCCAGCCTATCTTGTTTACGTTTTTGGCCCCCTAATTGGGATAATCAGAAGAGCCAAACAAGGTTACCCAGATACGTTGCTTCTTTTCCGTTAAAGGTTATCTCTTAGCGAAAAGCACCCATGCAGTGGTAAATAACAGGGGGGGGCCCTACAGCAGATCCTGAGACAATGCGAGTGTTAATTGTATTACTCACGGTTGGTTATTACTGTGCAGTTCCAGGGGCAATCCTGGCAGATCTCCCTATATAGATGGCATATTATGGCCAAGAGCCAAGGGGGATGGACCTGCCCTGCCTCTTCCTGACACTGACGGGCGCAGGATGCCGCAGGGGTCGAGGCAGCGCTTTATAGCGCGATGGACACGCCTCCCCCCACGGCAGCTGACAAGGATTTGGGACGCGTTGCACCCTGGGACACCGAGGGCGTTGTGACGCTGGCGGCCGTGCACCGATGGGTTCTGGGGCAGGAGGTCAGCAAGATGCCCCGCAGCACAATCAGGTATGGCCCACAGTTAAACAAGCTGGAAGCGCGGATTTTTGTCATTTTGGTGTCAATCTGTTCATATAAATATAATCTATTTTTATAAATAGATGTTGGATTTTTATTGTGCTTTGTGACACCTGTCTCCTAAGTCAAGCCTGCCTGATTGTTGCCAGCTACCAAGTGTTGAGCAAGGGATTAATTTATGTTAACCCTAACTGAACCTTTTATTGTGTTTGTGGCCTTATTACTAGTGGTAAGTCACTACTTATCACTTGTATTAAACTAATTTCCAACATGAAGCATCTGTCTGAACCACAGATTCCTTTGTGTAGTCCAATTGGCTTTCTTGGGGTTGCTTTTAGAAGTGAGTTCTGTTAAGGCAGCCACAGTGGTCCCATAGTTTTGAACAAGTCTTCTATAATACCAAGTTAGACCAAGGTATGCCCTGACCTGTGTCTGGGTTGTAGGAGCTGCCCAATCCAAAATAGTTTGAGCTGGAGAGGTTGTACATGGCCTCCACCTACAAGGTGCCCCAGCTACACCATTGAACTCTGCCCTTTTTGGCACTTGCTGGCTTTAATAGTCAAGCCTGCCTGTTGCAGGGTCTGAAGCACTTCATAGGGTTGAAACGTTGAAACAATCTCAGGGGTGATATCAAAACTTTGATTCAAATGCTTTGTATTGAACTTGGTTGCTTTTAAACCTCTATGACACCACAACTGCCATTTGGTCTGTTTTGTTTACAAATGTATATATATTTCATGTACTGAGCACTTAATTACACTGCACTGCCTGCACTAGAGTTGTACTATTTAAAGCATTATGATGTTAAAACAATACAATTTGCTAGAACATTAACAATGGCCCTTTAGTACACTGATTGGATTATGAATACACCTAGTTGCTAGTGATGACACAAGGTCTGTAGAATATTGCATAACTTTGAGAAACCCACGGAACGATTGTCTGTACTCTACTTGTCAAACAAGGTGCCACATACGCAATATAAGTTTCTCTTCCTGAATGTTTATAGCTCGTTTTCAAGATTGGTATTACAAAGCATGAATGTACAAAGTCGTTTCAGTGCTTATTTGTATTTCTGTATCTAGTCTTCAAGAAATTTTCACAATCTATCACGTGAGAAGATCCTGCCATCTGGACCCCGGCCCATTCCCCACCAGCTCTGGCACTCCGCTACAACAGGGAGTAATCGCTGATGCTTCGCCCCTCAGATAATACCAATCAATGGCACTTATTTGGTCTCTTCTCACCTAAGACCAGGGAAAAAAGCTCAGGATGTGACATTACATTTTTAAATTCCAAAATCATCTCAGTAGTGGGAGCTGAGACACCTAAGCCCAATTTCCGACTAAAAAGCAGCAACTCCATGGGGCACTCATTAACGCTAGAACACTGATTAAAAACAAACTGGAATTTTGTGAATTCCTACAGGCTCAGAAGCTGGGCGAACACCAGCTCTGGCCCAGATCAAGTACTGGCCATCCCGGATGGTTTCTCAATCCATAGGCATGATGTAACAGTCAAGAAGGGTGGGGCTTTTGGGATTATTTATCGCAACACTTTACCTGCTACTTAAATGCCGGTTAGCTGTACCTCTAACTGTGAATAACTTTCCTTCAAGTTTGCTCTCACCAAAAACTCCTCATTCAATGGTACCTAAATCTATCGACTGCCAGGCCTGAGGGCTCCTTTTATTTTCTCAATGAGCAACCGGCTGCCCACTAAAGTAGACTTTGCCAACTATACTATCCTAGGTGATTTCAATTCTCACTTAGAAAACGAGGCCAAGACTCTGAAACCTGCATAGACCTGGAGGGAAGTTTAGGGCTAAAACAGCTGGTTAGCACCCACACTCATTCATCTGAACACAGACTGGATGACATATTTTCTGACAACACCTCGCTAATGTTCACTGACTCTCTGGCGCTCACTTGGTTGGATCGTCATGCGGTGCTGTTCGAAATTGGGACTCCGGCCTCCCTCTCCAAGCCCATAGCCAAGCCAACATCTAGAAGATCTCGTCCCTGGCATAAATTAGATCCGGTCAAATTAGCAGAATCTTTAGAGACCTCCACTCCTACCCCTCCACAAGCCTTTATCATGCTACCTTTAATTATTACCTTTGGTTAGATTCTACACTAAAACAGCTAGCTCCCAAAAAAATGATTGCTAACAGGAGAGCCCTGCTCGTCCTCACAGCCCTGGTTCTAGAACCAACAAAAAAAAGCAAGCAGACTTGTAGGCAACATGAGCATAGATGGAGGCTCAAGTATGACAGCACTGAAAAAGATCGTTATAAACTAAAAATCAGCGAATACATAGCCCTGATAGTGGCAGAAAAATGTGCATATTACAGGAATCCGATTAAACTGGCATGCGCAAGACGTACAACATAGGGGTTTCCAATGGACAAGGACGGCGAGGACGAGAAAGTCGAGCGGCCATGGCGAGGAGGAGGCAGCCACAGCAGGTAAGTGCCTTTTTAAAAAAATTGTAATTAATTAGGGAGGGTGGAGGGGCCGGCTAACGGAGTTGGAGTTTTGTCTAAACTCTGCATTTGCAATGGAGCGCAGAGTAGGCAAAACTCCGCTGGCAGAGCAGAGTTACCCGCCCAGGCTTACTACTGACCCCTTGGGTGATGGCATAGGTGACTCTAGCTATGGAATAAAAGTACCAGTGCACTGATTCATCGGTGACCTACCCCTTCTCTGCCACCCTGGAGGTCAACATCTGCTGGACCTGTGGAAGTCTCAGAAGAAGGGCTACTATGCTGCTTTGCTACAAGAAGGACTACCATTTTGCTGCCCTGCTGTGCTGCCCTGCTGCCCTTCTGCCTAAGTGAGAAGGACTGTACCTGCAACTATGACCTAGGACTACCAGAGTGACTTCAGGGGCTAGTTGGCTGGCCTCCTGATCAGATCCTCAAGGACAGAACAGGCTCCAACAACCTTGAATCCAGCACCTGGACTCTGCCAACTGTGAGTCCAGTCCTTCCAAGTGGTGCCACCCCAGTCCTGGACCCTGGGAAGTGGGTATGAAGGTGTCCTGCCAGCCAATCTGTGGTCCCAGTAGAAACGAAGCACCGCAGCGAATCGCTTCGCAAGACTCTGCATGTGAACTGCTGTGTGAAGCATCCCAAATGCAGGACCTAGCATCGCGCCCTGCAGTCTCCTTGGAATCATCACTGCACAGTGCATCCTTGGCACAGGCCTTCACAACACAAGCCCCTCGTCGATGGCATAGTTGATGACAGCACAAGACACAGAATCGCAGCACCTCAGTTTCTACGGAACCGCCAGAGCAAGATACATCTTCAATGCAGGACTTCGCATTGCAAGCCCCTGATTGACGGCCTCCTTCATGATGAAGCAGCAGGACCTCATATCAGAGCCTCAGAGCTCCTCAGAACTGCCACTGCATGATGCATCTTCGACACAAGGTCTTGTAAAGCTCTGGAGTCAGGATTTGAGGCATTTTGGTCAGTGGGCCTATCTGGGTCCCTGTAGCCGGCGCGCGATCCATCGCTTGTGACATTGTCCCAGTCTAGAGTGACCAGATAAACACAGTTGTCACTTTGTGCTTTTTAATTATATTTTGACTTAAATCTTTAAAAGTGCGTATCTACTGTTCTCCTGATTGGAATTTTGTCATTTTGGTCTTAAACCATTCATAAAATTGTACCTCTATTCTTCTAGATTGGTGTGGGATTTTTCTTGTGTTGCATTTCACTTTATTACTGCTTGAAGTGCTGTATAATATACTGTACAAATTGCTTCTAGGTTAATCCTGATTGCTTTTGTGCCAAGCTACCAGAGGGTTAAGCAAAGGTTAATTTGGGGTTTGCTTGTGTTTCACCCTGACAGAGATCATGGCTGCTGCTTGAGTAGGGTTTCAGCTCCTCAACCAGTAACACAATTTCTCACAGGCACAATTGCTGGAGACATCTTGCGAGTGAGTGATCGATTTGGAGGTGCTCATTGGTGAGGTTTAATCCTTCACAATAGTGAAGATTGTTTTTCCTTCTGTTGGCTCTGGCATTTGGTGGTCCAGATCATTTGATGGTAGAATCTCAAGGCAGATTTGAACATGCTACAATCTGCATTGTCCTGTCCTCAATCTCCATTAGAGCTTCAGTTGATAGCAGTGACATGTCATCACTCTGAGTTCCTCCTTGTTCCAATAGGCCTTGTTTCTAGATTTTGTTATATTGCTGTGTTTGAGGAGGCCAGGAAGTCAGCATAGGAAGTAATCCAATTGTTGAAATTCTTGGTAGCTTTGAAGAGGCTGTTGCAGTGTTCAGGCCAGTGAGTGTTGAGTGCAGTATTTGAATCATTGTCAGTGATGCTGTTTCAGTTTGGTGGGCTGGTTTCTCAGTGCTGCATGTGTGCTGGATTAGGACGGAGATGCTGAACTTGACAAGGGCATGGTCCAGGAGATGTCCAGTAACATTGTTAGGTCCCTTTACTCACTGGGTGAGACCCAAGTTTCCAAGGTCCTTCATGATTGCTTTTGAGTCGGGGTTGGTATGGTCTTCCAGGTGGAAGTTCAGTTTCCCGAGTATGAGGTAATTGCTAGCGTCGAGGGCGAGTGGTGCAATGAAGTCTGTGATGGTGTTGGTGAAACTGGTGCGAGTTCCCAGTGATCTGTAGATGAGGGTGCTGCTTACAGTGAAATTGACTATGTTGTGGAGCTTGAATGACAGGTGTTCCATGTTGGAGGATCACATGTACGTGAAAGTGGTGCATCTGATGATGTTCCTGTAGATGATGGAGAATTCGGAAAGGAAGGTGAGAAAGCAGTAGATAAGATAGAAAGGGGGCAAGAGTAAGCAGAGGAAAGAGTCAGGAATACATGAGGGTGATCGCGGTCACAGCTGCTGCCAATATGCAGCGGAAGGGTTGCAGGGCAGCAGCAGCGGAGGGGGGAATTAAAAAAAAAATAATTAATAAAAAAAAAATGTACCTGATCCTGCAGCCATCTCGAACTTCTCCTGCTGCTTCCCCACTTTTCTCCTGCTACTACGAGTCCCAACAGTCCCTGGGACAGACTCTCTAACCAATCCAGATGCAGCTCTCATACTATGAGAGCAGCACCAGGATTGGCCTGAGCAGGCTGCTTAGACACTCTGCTCAGGCACAGGGAGTCTGTACGGTTTCTCCACACGGCTGTAAATACAGCCGGGTTGAGAAACCTAACTGCGCATGTCTGTTTGGCCAGCCTTAGGCGGCTGGCCAAAAAGACATGCACACTTAGGGGCCGATTCCGATCTCGGCCGGTAGTGCTCCGAATCGGATTCGGATTTACCAGATCCGATTCGGAGCCCTGTTTCCCGAACGAATCATACGCGGGTCCGGCCGAGCGAGTACGATGCAAGCTCCCGCGTAATCGCCGACCGACTCGTACGCGGCTTCAACAACCGACTCGCATGGACACGACTCGCACCGCGCTATGGAGACGTTTCCCGGCCGGGTAAGTACGATGCGCGCTGCGAGCAGTCCGACCGACTCGCGCCGTCGGGCTCGAAAAAGCTGTCGGAGCCGGAATTTGGGGGTCCGCGTCAGACACCCCTGTACGCGTAGGCACGCGAGTCGCACACAGGGGGGACCCAGGGGTCCCCCCTACCTGTGCATGTATGCCGCGATGCGCATGGACGTGTACCCACTGTAGGGGGCGCCCTTGTTCGCCTCGCACCCATTGAGTCAATGGGAGCCCGCGTATGCGTTGTACGACCGGCTCCCATTGACTTCAATGGGAGTCCGACCGAATCGAGTCCGATAGCATGCGAATGCATCGTACTCGTCCGGTCGGACTGCTAGGGTCCGATTCGGTCGGAATTCTCTCTGGGTCCGGCTCGGTCGGAGAGATTTCCGGCCGGAATCGGAATCGGCCCCTTAGATGTGCACAACCACTGCTCCCTGTTTGCCCCAACCCCACTCATCCCTGCATGCATGATCAAAATCCCACAGCTGAAACATAAAACAATGTTAAAATATTGTTTTTTTTTACAGCTGCTGGCTCTGGGTCAGTGGGGCAGTGCTCCTCTACCATTGTAGAGGAGCTGCTGCTGGGTGATCGTATGGCTGGATACAGGTTGCACTCTGTATTAGTGACTAAGTGTGGCTGTGGGTGGATGTTTTCTTGGACATCGGAATGAACTCACCCACAGATAGGTGCCCAAAGGTTTATAGGATTGCAGCTTTTTTTGCTCAACTTGAGGCATGACAAATTTATTAAAAATGTCTCCTGTAGTCAATAACAGACACAAAGGATTAACTATGACAAAAGTGTGATGATTACATATTAAAGATGTAAAATTGTCTCTCACACAATCCAAAGAAACCACTCCATAAAAGGTGGAGTAGTACATCAAACAGCCGATAGTGGTGATAGAGTAATATTCCTCTGAAGTCCATTGAATGCATACAATGAAGAAGAGCTAAGACAAAAGCTCTGGAAGTTATCTATGCTGTCAGTTAAAAGGTGCCACCACCACTTATCTAGAATGCTATGTGGCAACCTTATCCCATAGTCCATGTATTGGGGCAAACACTATGAGCTGTATACTACTCTTTCCCTGGTTGCCAGTAGAATGTTCCAAGAGAAGGTGCAACATTTTTGATGTGCACTACTTTTTTCAAATGTGTTTCTTTACTGCCACTCAGGAAACTAAGGCAATGGCAGCCTTGAGTGGCAGCTTTTAAAGCCGTTGCCAGTAATCATAAATTGCGTGGTTTATCTTCATGGCCACAAGGATATGGGTAGGATGTGCTGCAAATCATCAAGTTTCAAGAAAGAGGCAGTCGTGGTGTTATAGGCATTCGTGAATGGCAGTGGGCAAAACAATGCAATTATGCTTGTTCATGACTATTTTGGCATTAGGTAGATGGGGCAGCAAAGCCAGTGGGACTGCTTTCCGCCTGTCCATGGCATTCATCTTCAAGTGATGTTGTGATTGTATGTAAACAATTGAATGCACAAGAGCAGATATACATTTTGTGACTCGTCCAGCAAATTTCTGAATTCTACATAGACATCCATTAATAGTTAACCTGGTAAGTAGACATAATATCGAGTTTTAAATATCATTGTGCAATAATATCGGGTTTAAAATGTCGAGAGTCAAAAATATCATTGTATATAATATCGATGTCAAGAATATCGATTTGTTGTATAAAATATCGTTGTTAAAAATATCGATTTTTAAAATATTTGTAAATGTGAATTTTTAAATGTAGTATATAATTTTAAATGTATTAATAATTTTTAATTAATTGTATATGTTTTATATAAAAAATGTTTTAGGAGTGGGATGTTAGGTTGATAGGGGATAAGGGTGGGGAGTGTTTTAAAATAAAAATGTAATTTAAATTTATTTTATTAATATAAATGACATTTAAAATTGTGTTTTAGTAGCGGGATGTTGGGTTTATAGGGGATAAGGGTGGGGAGTGTTTTTTTTTTTATAAAATGTTACATTTTTTAATAATGTAAATTAAATTTCAAAATTGTATTTTAGGAGCGGGAGGTTGGGTTTATAGGGAATAAGGGTGGGGAGTGTTTGAATTATTATTATTTTTTTATTTTAATTTTTTAAAAAATATTAATAATTTTTAAAATTAATGGCGCATATTAGCAAGACCCACATTAAAATTATCGCCGTTTTAGCGGCAGGAAACTGCCGCTAAAGCGGCGATAATAGGCTTGCTAATATGCGTTATAGAATTCAATAGAAGCCCAGGTTAGATGTGCAGGACATCTAACCTGTGCTTCTATTGGAATTCCACTAACGCATATTAGCAAGCCCATTATCGCGCGTTTTAGCGGCAGTTTCCTGCCGCTAAAACGGCGATAATTTTAACGTGGGTCCTGCTAATATGCCCCTCTGTTTTAGGAGCGGGATGTTGGGTTTATAGGGGATAAGGGTGGGGAGTGTTTTAAAACATGTATTAAAAATTCTATATTTTTTTATTATTATTAATGAAATTTAAAATTGTGTTTTAGGAGCGGAGGTATGTTGGGTTTATAGGGGATAAGAGTGGGGAGTGTTTTAAAATATATTTAAAAATATAATTGTTTTTAGGAGTGGGATGTTTAGTGTCCAGCACCTTCCATGACTTTTTCTACTTTGGAGTGGGAATAGTAAATTATATATGTTACTATCCAACGCCTTCCCTGACTTTTTCGAGTTTGGAGTGGGAATAGCAAATTATATATTGTTAGTATCCAGCGCCTTCCCTGAGTTAATACAATTTGGAGTAGGAATAGTAAATTATATATGTTTAGTGTCCAGCACCTTCCTGAGTTAATGTAGTTTGGGGTGGGAATAGTACATTATATATGTTTAGTGTCCAGCACCCACCCTGAGTTGATACAGTTTGGAGTGGGAATAGTAAATTATATATATTTAGTAATATTCGAAAAAGGCAGCCGGGTTAAAGAGGATTGCACTGCCAGGACTAGTCACAGCGGTAATAGGATATTGCCCATCCCAGATGGTCAGCTGCCACATGACCACAAAGTTCAACATTAATTCAAAAGGGTATGAGAGGCAATATATATACAAAGTAAAACATAAAGTATGTACATACTTTATGTTTTACTTTGTATATATATTGCTTCTCATACCCTTTTGAATTAATATATATGTTTAGTGTCCAGCATCCATCCTGAGTTGATACAGTTTGGAGTGGGAATAGTAAATTATATATGTTTAGTGTCCAGCACCCACCCTGAGTTGATACAGTTTGGAGTGGGAATAGTAAATTATATATGTTTAGTGTCCAGCACCTTCCCTGACTTTTTCTACTTTGGAGTGGGAATAGTAATTTTATATGTTTACTATCCAACGCCTTCCCTGACTTTTTCAAGTTTGGAGTGGGAATAGTAAATTATATATGTTTAGTGTCCAGCGCCTTCCCTGAGTTAATACAGTTTGGAGTGGGAATAGTAAATTATATATGTTTAGTGTCCAGCACCTTCCCTGAGTTAATACAGTTTAGAGTGGGAATAGTAAATTATATATGTTTAGTGTCCAGCACCTTCCCTGACATTTTCTAGTTTGGAGTGGGAATATTATATTATCTATGTTCAGTGTCCAGCGCCTTCCCTGAGTTAATACAGTTTGGAGTGGGAATAGTAAATTATATATGTTTAGTGTCCTGCAGTTTCCCTGACTTGATATAGTGTAGAATGGGAATATTAAAATATGAGGGGCATATTAGCAAGACCCACGTTAGAATTATCGCCGTTTTAGCGGCAGGAAACTGCCGCTAAAACGCGATAATGGGCTTGCTAATATGCGTTATAGAATTCTAATAGAAGCCCATGTTAGATGTGCAGGACATCTAACCTGGGCTTCTATTGGAATTCCATAACGCATATTAGCAAGCCCATTATCGCCGTTTTAGCGGCAGTTTCCTGCCGCTAAAACGGTGATAATTTTAACGTGTTTCTTGCTAATATGCCCTTAGTTCTTTATTTTGTAGTAAGGTCAATGATAAAAATCTATGTTTAAGTGGTAATAGTATGTTATGTATGTGTATTAAAAAATATATGTGATATATAATTTTAAATAATTATTTTATTGTAAATATAAAAAACAACAATTAATATAGGAATTAAATACAACACAATATTTATATTTTAGTAAAGTTTTTATTTTCATTCAAAGAGTCAAGCAAATAAATAATATGTATTCAGTTTTATTAAACATGTTTTAATATATATTGTCATAAAGAGAAATAATAATAATTGTTTTTTGCTTACATTGCAGATTTAGTACATATTTAAACATAAACATATAATTTTTAAGTATAGTCAGCATGAAACAATTTTAACTTTTTTATATTGTAGAACTTGGTAAATATGTACATGTTTTACAAATAAAAGATGTAGTTGTCCATTCGTTTTTATAAAAAACTTTATAACATATCATTATGGTGGAAGGACCGCCACCGCCAGCCGTGTGGTGGGGGGCCCTCCCCCATCACACAGCAATTTTCCCCCTGCCATATTACGATGGCGGGGGGAATCGTTCCGGTACTGTGGCGGTCGTAAAGACCGCCCGCCACCAGTCCTCAGCAGGCAATCGTTCCGATTGCCTGGCGGAGCGGTCAGCATGTGTAAAATGGTGGCGGTGCCTAGCATGCACCGTCCGCCATATTACGATGCTGGCCGCAGCCAGCCTTTCCGTGGCGGGTAATCCGCCATTGAAAGGCTGGCGGAGAATGCATTTGGGGGCCCGTTGCGGACCCCCCTTGTGTTGGGGGTGTGGTGCACTGTGGGGGTACCCATGGTAACCCCTACATTTCACTGCACTAAGTGGCAGGCACTGCGTGGTGCCTGCCACGTAGTGCAGTGAAAAGCACGACCTGGATGTTTAGCATTGCGGCGGGTGCTGCAGCCAGCATCACCCGCCACAATGTTAACCATGCACGATGTGATCACCACGGTGGTGGTTGCATCGTAATCTGACGTGCGGGACCGCCGTGTTGCAGGCGGGCGGTCCCAGGCACCGCTACGGTGGCAGGCGGAATCATTGTAATGACCCCCATAGTGGGGGACAGCATTTGTTCCGGTGACTATGTTGTGGGATTCATGGGTGGGTCAATTGCTTACACAATGCACAAGTTCTGACATGTAATCTGGGTGTAACTTTGATATGTGGTCCACTTGCTGATCTGATTCACCACATGTCCCTGGGGTATTTGGCACACCCCCATGCTGCGGGTGGGAAGAATGTTTGGGCCTCAGGAGTATGTATATCAAGTGTGTCACACATGCTTAGACACCTGCCTACTGTCCAGGACTCATCCCTCTTACAGGTGGAGCTGGACAGTCATGCCTACTCCAGGGCATACAATACACTCTGTACTCCCACTCCCGTGGATCATCTGACATGTTGTGATCAGTGACATGTTCCCTCAGGTGTCTGCCTCTGTGTCATTGTGCTGTGGCTTCATTGTCAGGACTACTGGTATGTTTGTCGGTTAGGGCTCAGCATGCCATCTGAGATGTGACCATGAGAGACGATACTTCTGTGACTTATAGATGTTTGATCACTTGACTGTGCACACAGGTGTATGCGACTGTGACTTTCAGGCAGCTGTTATTCATTCACAGCACACTGTGAGGTGCTCAGGTTCTGAGAGTTGTGTTTCATGTCCCCCATATGTCCAATTGGCATGACGTGGACAAATACTAGTTCAGATGATGTGGTGTGTGGAGGATGGACATGTGCACTTGTCAGTTACATAACTTGCATTCCCCATGTCCTAGGATTGTGACACAGTGCAGACTGTTGTTGGCTGGCTGCCATGGCCATGTGAATGGAGACAGTGATGTATGACTTTGCACGCATGCATGTGTCATGGCATTAAACTTCCTAAGAGTGATCCTGCAGGGGAGTGACATGTGCAACATGCACCCCATTGTGGCATGGACTATCCGGACATGGGTGCATCATGGTGTCTGGTGCTGGTATGCATCACATGCATTTCTATTTAGACTCTGGCCATCCCTTTCTCCGGACACCTGCACTGACTCAGTGGCAAGAGATGTGATGTGTGCATGTTCACATACTTCACCGTGTTCCCTGCAATGTCCAACAACTGTGTAGGTGGTGCATGTGTCCACACTGGGGTCTTACCATCAGACAGGCACCAGACAGATGGGTGCAAGGGCAGGAGGGGTGTGAGTCCCATGGTTGACCATCAGACTGACAATTGGCTTCTCCAAATCTGTGTGAGGAGTTTTGGCAATGTTCAACTAAGGATGCCAGGGCTGGCTCTGTAAATGCTGTACTTACTGTGGTGTGTGCGGTCAGTGCAGGTGACTGATGTTTGTCTGTTTCCCTAATTGTTTGCAGATACATCCACGGCCACAGGAGGGGACAGCTCCATGGACCAGGAGGAGCTGCGGAGCCAGACTGGGTCAGCATCCGACGAGTGGTCAGAGGGACCCAGTGGCATGGAGGGCGAGGGAGCCACACCGAGGAGTCCTCAGCACCATCCACCTCAGCTGAGGACCACAGCAGCTCGGAGGATGACTCCCTTGTGGAGGCGGGTGTCAGCAGCCACCACACCCCAGCTAGTCTGTCTGGCCCCGCCACCACCAGCTACGCCCTCCCATTGGCTCCAATTCCAGAGGTCCGTGGAGGCTCCCGTGTTCGGGAGCGTGTCTCCTTCGTGCCAGGCACTGCACCCCCTGCCCCTGTGTCCCCTGCTGCCCTGAGTGAGGAGTCTGTGTAGCTACTTCGGCAGCTCCATGTAGGGCAGACAGCAATGCTGAGTGTCCTCCATGCACACACCACTCTGTTGACACAGCTGGTGTCATTCATGGAGGGCATCTCGACGGGTATGTCTGCCCTACAGAGGAGCAATAAGTCCATGGACTCCTCCCTGACGGCAGCAGTGTCCCTCCTCCAACAGTCCCTCCCCCCTCCTACCTCTGCCCCATCCACACTTCCTGGCACCCTATCTGTCCAAAGCACATGCACACCTGCACAATCACCCAAAACACACAGACACGAGCAGCACAGACACACCCAAAAGAAAGGCAAGACGTGCACACAAGCATCCTCAGGGGACAGATACCACACACACAGGGGATGGGGAACAGACACACACACAGGCATCCACAGTCACTCCGCAGTCCTCCAAATCCTGTCCCTCCAAGACCTCTTCCCTTGCTTCACCTGCAACCCCTCCTACTCAGCAGCTCTTCCTCTGTGACCTCGGCCTCTTCCCCTCCGATCCTGCAGATCCGGCATACCGGGGAAGAGGAAGTCCACCCACACAGAGGGAGTGCCCCTCGCCCCTGGACACCCTCCCCCAGGTGCAGGCAGACTGAGGACCCCATTCGGAAGTCCCCCCGGACCAGGAAGGGCAAGACCCTACCACCAGCACCACGCAGCTCCACCACCCAGTCTCTCTCCTCCATCCCCCAGGCCACCACTCCACAGGTTCCACCGCCACACCCTGCCCCAGGTTCCCCCACACACCGATACCGCATCCCCAAACTGCTTAGGCCCTCCCCCCGCCACTTGCTCTTCCACCCCCAACCCAGATGCTCAGCCTGTTTGTGCCACTGGTGTGGAGACCGGGTCCCCCCTCTGTCCTGCCCACCTCATCTGCCCCCCTTCCACTCCCTTGGAGGCATGCACTGCAGTAGAGTCCACAACCACCCCGTCTGACTCGGGCAC
Organism: Calotriton arnoldi; assembly: GCA_963921515.1. Taxonomy (NCBI): domain Eukaryota; kingdom Metazoa; phylum Chordata; class Amphibia; order Caudata; family Salamandridae; genus Calotriton; species Calotriton arnoldi. The sequence continues at coordinate 720,933 of CAWUFW010009522.1, forward strand.
TGCAGTGGGGACCCAGTCCACTCCATCAGACCAGCCCACTGCAGTGGTTGCAGCACCAACACCATCTGACTTGTGCCCTACAGTGGTGCCGGCCCCCCCTGAGTCAGACACCTCCACTGCAGTTGCCAGTGACACTCCTGCACCCACCACCCCTTCACTGCCTCACTCTGGCATCCCCTGATCCTGTCCCTGTGGTGCCTGGCCTGCCCCTTGTATGCCCCTCCAAGGGGGATGTCCCCTGTCCCTACCAGTGCAGGCAAGCAATGGGTGACAAGTTGTCACATATCACCCTGTTGGGACTGTGTATTTGGACTGGCCATTGGCCTTAGTTTAATTTGGACTTCTGATTTTTGATTGACATTTGCTGAATAAAGCCTCTTTTTTGTTTACTTGTGGTTTTTCTTTTGATGTACATGATGTAGATGAGTATCATCATGCATTTGCAGTTGTAATAGTGTTCAGATCAGGAAAATGAAGTGTTGCTGTGATGGACTCCATGTGGTCCATGGGATATGTGTCCTGTTGTAGTCTGGATCTATAGCATCCTCTGCTGCAGTCTGAGGGTGTGATGTTCAGCATATGACACAGGGATGTACGTTTTGCATTTGTAAATTAACATCTTTGTCTTACAGTGATGCACATCTGGTGGGCTTACCACTGTTCAATGTTTCTATTTCTCTGACTGTGTGCCCATCTCCACTGGACATGCAGTTTAGCACACCAATGTTGAAGGACTCATCAGTGTATACAGTGCACCTTGCTTGACACGTGTTTTGGGTGTATGCAGATGACTGACCTGACACTCCCGTACCCAGGCTGATGTGAAAAGAGGCTTCTGTGTGTTGTAGTTGTTGACTCACTGACCGAGTGTTCTGCCGACATGTTTGAGTCATACACAGACAAGGTTTGCACAGCGGACCTTCCACAGCAGTGGAGTGCCCTCATGGCAGTGTGTAATCCCGTGACATTGCCTGGGCCCGTGTTTTGTGTTGTGTAAGCATGTCTGTGCGTGTACCCTTCCCTTTTCCTACACAGGCTGTGTCCCTACGGATGTTCCTGTTTCTGATGCTTGCTGAGTTGTTCTGTGTTCATCCAGCATCTTGGACCTAGTTACTCCGGGATGTGGTGCATGGCAAACTAAGGTTCATCAGGTTGTCATCCCAGGTTGTCTTTGTTGTCAGGGCTGGGGATGTGGGCAAACGCAGATGGGACACATTCAGGATTCCCCTTGGCACTTGTTGGTTACACATGTCATGTAATTTACAGTCTGTGGTAGCTTTCAGTGATTGTGACACATTGTGTGTGTGACTGCTGCCACTCCTCAGGGTCAGAGCTGCAATGTTGGAAGTTGTGTACGTGTGTTCTTTGTGTGTCACCTTGTCTTCTTCATTGGTGTGTGACTATGGCCGGGATCCCATTGATTGTGGTGGATTTCACGTCATGCCCATGTACCGCGTAGTGTGCAGTGTGTCAGACATTCACGAGTCTTGTTGACTGGCCATGTGTGATGGGTTTCTGCACCTTAGTTCCCACCACCACCCCTGGGATTGTCATGGGTGCATGTGCAATGTCACCAGTCCATGTGAGCTTCACTGCTGCACATTGGTGGAGATCAAGGTGTGTGGTGTTGAGTGTGTGCAAATGTGAGTTGTTGCACGTGCTAGACCCCTGCCTCCATATTGGCCATGGCTGGCAGGCCGTGCTGATTGATTTGTGCTTGTGTAGGTGTGATGGTAGTTTGTTGCTCAGGACACATGGCTGTGGTTCACAGTGTGAATGACATCTACCTTTGTCATCACAGTGGGATTATCATGCAGGCTAGTGTCACCACAATGTGGGGTCCCTGGGGGTAGTGCTGTGGTGGGTCTGTCTCTTGCTGTGTTAGTTGCTGTTCCTACAAGCTTGTGTGACATGTGTAATTTGGGCTCCCTCTCATCTAACAATGCCTCTTTGCCCACATAGGGGAATCCGATCCATGAGTAACTTTTGTATGGCACTGTATACACATCTGTGTAATTGGAATTCAGGCCTCCTCATGTGTTGTGTGGTTGCCTGGGGACACTGGCACACACCCCCATCACCTGTTGTGTTTGATATGCAGTGTGAGTCTGCCTGTTTGTGTTTGTGCATTTGCACCACTGCATTGGAATATCTTGAGTGTGCCATTGGCTGTATGTTGTTTGGTGGCTTTCCCCTGCTGTCCCTGGGACTCCTAGGTCATCAGTCAGCACAATAATCATGGTTTGTATGTCCCATTGCTGCCATGGTATGGTATTTGTTCACCTGACATCTACAGTCTCCACAGGATATCTACATTTGTGTGTCCATTGGTGCAGATATGTGGGTCTGCATTATGATGGTCACTTCTGTCATTGTGTTATTTGTGAATGTTGACAATGTGAGCCCCCATGGGTGATGTTTGTATGCACATGGCCAAAACGATGTTTTATTGCCACTGCACTGTTTGCCTCACCCAATCTATGTTGCTATGGGACACAAGCACTACTATGCCACTGATGTGTTTGTTGTTGTGTGACCAGGAATCATCCATGCAGTTTGGCTTTGGCAGCTTTTGCCCTGACTACACTTACCTTTTGATCACTGTGGTGATGGGGCTTTGGGCCCCATTGCCACACTGTTCAAAAGGTGCATCAGCTATGGACCCCACACCTACCTTGTGGTCACTGTGGTGATGGGGCTTTGGGCCCCATTGCCACACTGTTCAAAATGTGCATCAGCTATGGACCCCACACCTACCTTTTGGTCACTGTGGTGATGGGGCTTTGGGCCCCATTGCCACACTGTTCAAAAGGTGCATCAGCTATGGACCCCACACTTACCTTTTGGTCACTGTGGTGATGGGGCTTTGGGCCCCATTGCCACACTGTTCAAAATGAGCATCAGCTATCTACCCCACACTCACCTTTTGGTCACTGTGGTGATGGGGCTTTGGGCCCCATTGCCACACTGTTCAAAATGTGCATCAGCTATGGACCCCACACCTACCTTGTGGTCACTGTGGTGATGGGGCTTTGGGCCCCATTGCCACACTGTTCAAACTGTGCATCAGCTATGGACCCCACACTTACCTTTTGGTCGCTGTGGTGATGGGGTGTTCAACCCCATTGCCACAGTGGCCATGGTCGGCTTGCATTGTGGAGGCCACACACATTTATGTGTGACACATGTGCTAGGGGGTCACATTGTATGTTCAATGTCATGTTCAGTGTTGTAGGCATTTGACACAGACTACACACGCTTGTCATGGTGTTGGGGGGATGTAATTTTCAGACATTCCTTATGTGGGAGTATGCTGGTTGTGTCATGCATTACCCGTCCTATGAGTAGGGGTGGAGGTAGTGGCAGGCATCCATCCCCCTAAGGGTGGGATGGTAGTAGTGACAGGCATCCAGGCCCCAATGAGTAGGGGTGGTGGTAGTGGCAGGCATCCAGCCCCCCCTGAGTAGGGGTGGTGGTAGTGGCAGGCATCCATCCCCCCCTGAGTAGGGGTGGTGGTAGTGGTAGGCATCCAGGCCCCCCAGAGTAGGGGTGGTGGTAGTGGTAGGCATCCATCCCCCTAAGGGTGGGGATGGTAGTAGTGACAGGCATCCAGGCCCCCATGGGTAGGGGTGGTGGTAGTGGCAGGCATCCAGGCCCCCATGGGTAGGGGTGGTGGTAGTGGCAGGCATCCAGCCCCCCCTGAGTAGGGGTGGTGGTAGTGGCAGGCATCCAGCCCCTCCTGAGTAGGGGTGGTGGTAGTGGCAGGCATCCAGCCCCCCCTGAGTAGGGGTGGTGGTAGTGGCAGGCATCCAGCCCCCCCTGAGTAGGGTGGTGGTAGTGGTAGGCATCCATCCCCCTAAGGGTGGGGATGGTAGTAGTGACAGGCATCCAGGCCTCCATGAGTAGGGGTGGTGGTAGTGGTAGGCATCCAGGCCCCCCTGAGTAGGGGTGGTGGTAGTGGTAGGCATCCATCCCCCTAAGGGTGGGGATGGTAGTAGTGACAGGCATCCAGGCCCCCATTAGTAGGGGTGGTGGTAGTGGCAGGCATCCAGCCCCCCCTGAGTAGGGGTGGTGGTAGTGGCAGGCATCCAGCCCCCCCTGAGTAGGGGTGGTGGTAGTGGTAGGCATCCATCCCCCTAAGGGTGGGGATGGTAGTAGTGACAGGCATCCAGGCCCCCATGAGTAGGGGTGGTGGTAGTGGCAGGGATCCAGCCCCCCCTGAGTAGGGGTGGTGGTAGTGGCAGGCATCCAGCCCCCCCTGAGTAGGGGTGGTGGTAGTGGCAGGCATCCAGCCCCCCCTGAGTAGGGGTGGTGGTAGTGGTAGGCATCCATCCCCCTAAGGCTGGGGATGGTAGTAGTGACAGGCATCCAGGCCCCCATGAGTAGGGGTGGTGGTAGTGGTAGGCATCCTGTCCCCCCTGAGTAGGAGTGGTGGTAGTGGTAGGCATCCATCCCCCTAAGGGTAGGGATGGTAGTAGTGACAGGCATCCAGGCCCCCATGAGTAGGGGTGGTGGTAGTGGCAGGCATCCAGCCCCCCCTGAGTAGGGGTGGTGGTAGTGGCAGGCATCCAGCCCCCCCTGAGTAGGGGTGGTGGTAGTGGTAGGCATCCAGGCCCCCCTGAGTAGGGGTGGTGGTAGTGGTAGGCATCCATCCCCCTAAGGGTGGGGATGGTAGTAGTGACAGGCATCCAGCCCCCCATGAGTAGGGGTGGTGGTAGTGGTAGGCATCCAGGCCCCCCTGAGTAAGGGTGGTGATAGTGGCAGGCATCCAGCCCCCCCTGAGTAGGGGTGGTGGTAGGGTGGTGTTGGTGGTAGGCATCCATCCCCCTATGGGTGTGTATGGCATTGGTGATGGCCATCCCACCCTATGGTTCTGCTGTTGCTAGTGTACGTCATTTGTGCATCCCTATGTGTGTGTGACATATTTCGGGTACGTGTCGTTTGTTTGTGTTGTTGGTGTTTGACTTACCGTCTGCGCCGTACGCGTCTGTGCCGGTCCCGGTAATAGATGTAGAGTATAGGTAGGACCTGCGCAATGGGATTCATGCTTGGATCGTCTCGTTCGGGTTTCTCGTGTCTTCGACTCATACTCGTAGCAGGCTTGTTCGTCTCGTAGCCGTGGATCGTCTTGTGGTGCGAAACGGAGCTTATGTATGGCTCGCCCGGATGCTCAAACGTCCCGGACGTAGCGACGGGTTCGGCGCGTACGGAGTGTGCATCGTACTCGTCCGGCCGGAAGGTGCTGTGTATTTGCTTCCGTACGACTCGATTCGGCGTTTGCGGATCCGGCTCGGGCGGGGAACAGGAGCTGGATTGGGTAAGTATGGCTCGCTCGGAATCTGGGTTCTTATGCGCATCGTACTTGTTCGTTCGGACGAGTGTTCGAATCGGTCGGGAAACACGCACTCGGCTGGTTTTTATTCCGGACGAATACTGTTAGGTGCGCTTCCGGCCGAGATCGGAATCGACCCCTGAGTTGTATTTTGTGGGCTATCTGTGTTGTTTTAGGTGATTTCTGAGGGAAGAAGGTCGCGGTTGGAAGCTGCGTCGCATCGGTTAAGGTAAGTTTAATTTAATTACTTTTAGGCTTAATTTAGGTATAGGGTGAAAGTAGTTAGGTAGTGTATAGTGTATGCATAGTTTGTATTTTGTGTTTTTGGTGTGGTTTAGTTAGTAGTTTTGCGTTTGCGAAATGCAGTTAGTTCATTGATAGGTAGGTGTTAGGGTATGTATTATATGTATAAATATGTTTAGAGTATGGTGTTATTAGTGTGCTTATGTGTGTTTTTTAATGATTTATTCTGTATTTGTGCGGGAGGGATTTTTGAAAGGAACTGTGTATTAGTTTCTAGTAAACTAATAATTATTTTACAGTTCCTTTATTTTTGGGTTTTCCTGGAGCGTTTCTTTCTTTTTAAAATTTTTCGGGTTTTTAATGGATTGGAGTCTACTGATATGTTGTCGCCGGATTATATTTTTGACAGTTGTATTTTTACATTTTTTTTGTTGGGACTTATAAGTAAGTTTTGGGATTTTTACATGTTTGGATTTATTTATGGCAGTTTGGATTCTATTCTTCAGCAACAAAAAAGTAAGTCATTTTAAATTATGTGCAATGGGAGGGAAATTTAATTTTTGTCATTTTTATTGACTTTTGTAAATATATAAAATATATTTATTATGTCAAATAATTTTTAAAAATCAGTTAAAATTAATTGACATAATATTTATATTTTACATGTTTGCAAAGAAATGTTTATTTAAGAATTTAGTGCACAATTACGATTTTCCTATGATTTTGTAGTACTGTTCTAAAGAAAGGATTTAGGGGCCCATTATGATGGCGTACGGAAAAGTCCTCCGACCGTCATGGTTACGGGAAAAATCCCCCCGCATGACCCGCGGCATTTCCGTCGGTCAAATTACGATGCAATGTACGCAAAATCAGACCGCAGCGGACGGATGTCACAAAAGACTGTCCACCACGGTCGGAAAAGCTGCAAATCCGACCGCGACGGGTGGGGAAAGCTGTACAACGGCTCAAAAAGGCCACTCCTGCCGCGGCATGACCGCAGGCCAATTACGAAGAGAATGCGGAGCTGGCGGACCGAGCACTGCATCCGACCACCGCGCACGCACATAGGCCAAATGAATGACGGACGGAACCAACTTCACAACAACGCCTGAAGTGTGCCTGTACCCCCTGCGGCCCACAACCACAACCCACACGCCACAGTGACACACCACAACTTGCTCCTGGTAAGGAAAGCCATGCGCAGCATGGAAGAGACAACTGGAGGTCATCACTCATGTGGACACACCCACATATCACAGTAGAAAACCAACCCCTTCCTGGACCAGCATCCTTTGCACACCACAAGCCGAGACAGAGAGACAGGACACCATTGACTCATACTGCACAACATCACACCCACCTTTCTCCACACAACACCACTTTCACCCACACACCTCACACACATCACATATCTCCACCACTACCATGCACCCTGCACCCCTCATTCATTTGCACCATGCCCCCCAAGAAAATGCCAAAATTCACCGACAGAGAGTTGAAAGTGATGGCAGATGAGATAATCAGGGTAGAACCACATTTGTTTGGGCACCTGGTCCAACACACCCCACTTGCGCGCAAGTATCTGATGTGGGCAAGGATCCACAGCAAAGTCAATGCCGTAGGGACCACCCTATGCACTGTGCGTGACATCAGGAAGCGGTGGGGCGACCCCAAGTGCCGGGTCAAGCATCGGGCCCAGAGGAACCACACGGCGGCCCAGAGAACTTGTGGCAGCCCTCCCATCCCACTACTAACCTTCACCGAATGGGAGGAGAAGGTGCCTGCCATAATGCATCCAGAGAGTCTCACATGAATTGAGGGGTGACTGGAGGCTGGTAAGTACCAACAAACATGGACATGACGGAAGTTGTCACAGATCACATAGCGCAGACCAATGAAATCCTTAGCAGTGTGCCCACAGGAGCCAGCATCACACCACATTCTGTCATGTGGACGATGTGGACATTGTCACATTAACATACTCAAGTACTGTTGCACAGGGATTTTCTGAATACACGTGCGATTTATGCATGTTCAACCACATGGATACCAGTCTCTGACAACATGCACACGCCCAATCTGTTTTCAAAACACACTTCGCTGTTCCTGCATGAGTAGAACAGATGCGTGCACAGGCCAGGCATCACATATATAGGGGGGCTTATTTACAAGCCCCTTGCGCCACTTTTGTGTCACTTTTCCCATGTTAAAAATGACGCAAAAGTGGCGCAAGGGGCGTGTAAATAAGCCCCAGGATCTGTTGCACGACGTGTCCTTTTTGTGGCAATGTTCAGCTAACTACCCCATGAGTGATTGTGGATAGTCATTTCTGGCCTCACATTCACACAGCGAAAGCATACTTCAATAAGTGGGCCTCTGTTTAGACAAGTAGTCGCTCCCACACCAGACCGGAGACCTTCGAATTGCAGGTGTCTTGACCGGCCCGCGCTATTCAGTCACTGCTGGACACGGCTCTCCCACTATTTTCACGGTGAACTGACACACAAATGATTGATAGCGTCTGATGCTGAAGGCCGTTGCACACTTTTTATCAGACTTGTGGGCTCTGGCCTTGTCCCTTCCTTCCATGCTTTTCTGGGAGTACCACCGGGTGTGATTGCTCCAAATTTCAACACTGCATTTAGCAGTCTCAGTTCATTACTTTTGCTGTACAGCTGAGCGCTGGTTCTGAGATTGCTCTCACGCCATGACTGACCGTCCTGTGGTCCAGGCCGAGCCCGGGCAATTGCAACTGTACCGTGCCAGCATGCATCTTCTCTTCAGATGTGTCCCATTGGCTGTGCTGGGCATCAGTTATGGGCTAACGTTCCGCTATGCCTATTTCACCTGCGTGCAACCTGTCTTTTCCTGCGGGAGATGTCTGTTTGAGTGGGACATGGATGTCTGCCTTTCAAACACATGCCTTGCCGACCTGGATCATGAGCTGTGGGTGACTCCTTTGTTGGTCAACGTGCAAGACTGCTTCGGTGAGACACGTTTATGGGATGCCTTACAATGTGTCAGGCAGGCGGACAGCTGTGCCTGTGCGTTAGTGCAATGGCTTCTGTGCAATGCATACATCGAACCTCTCCCAGGTTGCGATGGGATGCTCCTTTCAACCTCGTGGTGCGAGGAGCACATCTGTTCCTTCATACTGCTGGATTGGATGGCGGTCCTCTTCGCTGAAGATGATTTGGATCGTCTTTTGGAACTGATTGCCTTCGAAGCTGCCTGTGCCTTCTTGGATTCGTAACTACTTAACAGCAACAGGGACTGTTGGTGACTAATTCAATTTTTGTTTCCCTTTCTTCATGCCTCCTGACGGGAATTGTCATCCAGCTCTCTGACTTTAGCCCTGTCGACATTGGCTTGGACTATGCTGAGCTCTGCGGGCTGTCTCGCTTGGTACCACAGACCGGAGCAAGTGGAGTCTGTCATCTGACCGTCGTGGACATTGTCGTCTGGCATGGGCCCGGCTTCCATTACGCAGATGTGGCGCATGAAGATTACATGGCGTTGTTGTTTTGCAAGTACCCAGGGCTCGGGTCGGGTGAACACGCAGGTACACGGCGTCCCCCCTCTTTACACGGGGTGGATGCCATTTCCCCTGCCAGGACGCTGGTCCCCCACAGGAATATGCATAACTTGTCCCGGTGTACTCTCCAGTTACCGGGACACGTTCAGCAGCACCTGCACGTTGACTGCTCTCCATTCCCTGCAGCAACATGCAGGCAGCGAGTGAGCCTTTTTTCACCTCCAGCCGTGCTGAAGTAAAGGGGCCATCCGGCCCCCTTTTGTTTGTACTTGCTGACTGGGGGCCGCCTTGAACCTTACATTTGAATGTGGATGCCACAGAGGGAAACATAGGCACAGCTTGCCTTCTGTTCACAGGGACTTAGGGGAGGCATGCTTTTGCCTGTGTTCTGTCCATGTGTATCAATGCAGACACTGTGAGACTGTCAGATGGGTCAGTCTTTCCTAGTATTGGCACAAATCATTTCTGTCGCACTATTTTACTTCTTTCTTAACGCTCCGTCGTAACGTTGTGAGGTCATTCGCATTTTGTCTTACTTGGTCAGTCCCCCCACTTATTTTTTTGGGACCTGTGCCCTGCAAGTACCTTAGTATATGTCTGTCACATGGGAGGTGTCTGCAGAGCTTGTCCTCTGCACGCGGTCCTAGAGTACTGTCTTTACATTCTGTCCCTGGTCGGAGGACATTATCCCTTGTCATTCTGTCCTGGTGTGGCCCTGGCACCCCGACCCAACCAAGTCTCACAGCTGCAAGAGGACATGAATCCCCTTTGGATGACATGGGAATGCGGGCTAGATGCCCCACACTTGGAGAGTGATCCATCCAGTGATGAGAGCGACACAGCAAATGTGTTGCAAATTTCACCATACATAGACAGAGAGATGGGTTCTGCTGACAAAGCCCATAGACCAGGGACATTCCATACAACTCCTACCTGCAAGGGGTGGGGGGATATGCTCGTGGTTCTACGTCCAGAGTGATTATTGATGCAACATCTTGCTTCATGTTAAATGGACATGTCACTGTGGTTACTGGTTGGGTACTCATGCATTTTCAACCTGTTGTGGCACGTATGTTGCATGCTTTGACACTGTAGTAAGAACTTCACATTTGGAAACGTTTCTTGTGTACGACTTGTCTGCTTGTGTACAGGCGCTTGTATGCCTCAGAGTGAGTAGGAGAGCAAGTGAGGCAGTATGGCAATGGTATTCTGTGCGTAGGGGTGCTTCGTTGTGCTCAGTCCCTGCATGCACAGGTTCTCAAATCCTGCGCATACTCCAGTATGTGTATGAACTCACATTTACATTTGTCAAAGTCTGTGAGACAACAGCAAGGCACACAGACACAGTCATATTTGATCATTGTTGAATCACACTCAAAGGAAGTAGTTGACGATGAGCTGTTGTCGTTGGTCAAGGCCTTCTTCCTCACCACTGTCATCGTCACTGGACCTGTGACCCTGCCAACAAATGGGGCCGGACCCACGTGCCCTGGGCCAGTTCTCCCATACAAGTACAGTGTCTGTGTGGTTACCTTATATGCATGGGGGCCTTGTGCCCCACAACATTACACATGGGGTGCACCAATCACTTTGGGCGAATGAGCTGTGATGTGTGATGTAATTCGCAGGCCGCCAATGCAAATGCAGTATGTGTTCGCATGCGCGGGAGCTGGCATCCGCAGCGATGACACGCATTGGCTCCAATTGAATGTTGCAGGATTGCGGTCGCAGCTTCCGGGCTGCCGCGATGTGGCACACACTATGCGAATGAGCCATCAGCCAATGTGAGCCTTCGGCGGCGTACATATTTTGATATTGCGGTGTGTGCGCTCTGCAACTGCGGGCTCGTCATTGGCCCCAATTGCCTTCAGGGGAACCGAGGGTCACTCATGGGGATTGGGTGGGCCTCACACTTTGCATTTGGCAGGTTGCCACATTCGTCGTGGTGTCGCCACGCTTGCTGGGAGTTGTAGTTGTTCAGGGGTTGCATGCTTGGAGATGTTTGGTACATACCTCTGCTGTTGAGCGCGGCGGTGTCTTGTCTGCTGGAGGTGCAGCGGGAAGGCCTGTGGCGCTGGATCCATGGCGGCTCCGGTGGTTTAGATGGGTTCTGTATCGGCTCTTCCTCTCCGTTGTTGTATTTCCGCCATCCGCAACGTGGTGGTTTTTACTCTGCGGTGGGAAGGGCTGTTTGCAACATCGTGATCTGGTTGGCGGATGGAACGTGTTTCCGCACGCCGGTCCTGCTCTGTTTGCTCCGTCGCCACCCTTGCGTACGCCAAAAACGTGCGGAGCCTGACAGACCACGGCAGATGGTAAGAGGCCTCTGTTGGACCATTGTGATTTGGTGGTTGCATTGACCGCACCTGGGGCGGACGACATGACGGTTTTCTGCCACCAGCACGGATGGGCTTCCGTCCGTCATCGTAATGAGCCCCTTAGCTATTGTTTCTAGATATTCTAGCCCTTTAGTGTTTGGGTAGAGTCTTACTTTGTATTGTAGGTGCTCGAACATTGTTTTAGTCTGTTTAGTTTTGGACCTAGCTGTGTTACAGACTGTTCAAGTCTTAGTTGTTGGTAGCTTTGTTCTTTTTGGAATGATTGTAGTAATTTATGTAGGGTAAGTGGGGTTCTGCCTGTTGTGGCTTGGAAAGCATTATCGCATCCTTCCACAACGTTATTAGTTTTTGCTTCTTTGTTTAGGGTACTGTTATATACATTCCACCATGGAATGTGGTATTTGGGCTGTCTCCTGTGTCCAGATCTGTGTAGCCTTCCCACCCAGGTGTCCTCGAAATAGTAGAGTAGGGGTCTTAGTTTATGTTCATTTGTTTGATAGTAGTGGCTTTCTATTAAGAGATTGTAGTGTTCTGCTACATCAGTTATTGGGACTTATGCTAGTGCAATTAGTTTTTTAATTTCATATGCAAAATTGCTATTAGTTGCATATTCTACACTGAGCGTAGATTTTTGAAGGTGTCTCCAAATGCATTGATTAAAGTGGTAATAGCAACCTTGTATTGCTGTGTGAGGGTAGTTTTTCAGGATGGCTTTTATCATTGACTGTTCAAAGTCTATGATAATTTTTTGAGGATAGTAATTATTAGTTTCTTGCTTTACTTTTGTTAAGAGTCCTACGTAGGTAGTGGTTTGTTTGTTTGGTAACAGGGCAGATATAAAGGGGGTGATGGGATTGTGATACAGTCCATGGATTGTATATAATTGGTAAAATAGTTTGGGACATATTTTAAATGTTCCGTCCATCATCCATGTCTCACAATTCTGAAGGTTAAGTAAGTTTGTGGGAGTTGCATATATAATAATTATTTTGTCGTTAGATTTATTGTCATAAAGTAGAAATTGATCTTCATTATGACTTACAGTGAGTTCAGGTGGTATTTGTATTTCACTGAACGTTTTGGGGGTAGGTGGGGTGGTAGCAGTTGCTTTTTTTGTTCTGGCTATTTTTTCCTTTTCAACATTGAGACAGAGGGAAATTGGCCAGTTACATGTTCTGGAACTCTGGGGAGTACATCTTTTAATATGTCAGTAGTAGGTTTTTGAGAGCTAGTGCTAGCTTCTTTCAGAGTGTCTAAAGTGTCTCTCACTTCTATTTCAGCTATGTTGGGGGGTGGTTATGTTCCTTAACATGTAACACAGTAGTTTTTTCTGTTGTAGCCCACCATAACATGCATTTGAATAATATTTGCTGCATTTCCAATTAATGTTGTCGCCTGTCTGTTTCTCCTGGGTGTAGACATATCCCATATAACATAATAAAAATGTTCCTTTCTGGGAAGTTATGAATTTGGCACCTTCAGTCATTCTGATGTTTCCAAATGCTATGAGAAATTTATATAAAAATATTAAATGTATTGTAATTTTTTAATTTTAATACGGGTTTTTATATATAACATTATACTTAAATGTTTGAATATGTTGAACTTTTTTTGATGCTGAGGTGTTTCTGTTGTAAATTTTAATAAATGTGTTTAACATAATTTGTTTCATTTTGGGGTTTGTGTGGTTAGTGGGCGATTTGGGTTGGGAATTTTACTTGTTTTAATATGTTAATTGAGATTTATACTTACTTTTTTGGCAAGGTGTTTTTGGATGATGTTTGAAGGTAGTTGAGTATGTGTTGAAGTTTCTGTAGAGGAGATATAATTAAAAATAAATATACATTAATTATTTCATTATTATAAAAAGTGCTTTACGATTATTTGATGCAGTTGTAACATTAAGGGGCCGATTCCGATCTCGGCCGGTAGGGCACCGAATCGGATTCGGCTTAACCGGATCCGATTCGGAGCCCTCATTCCCGACCGATTCGTACGTGCGTCCGGCCGAGTGAGTACGATGCGTGCGCACGCGAAATCGCCGACCGACTCGTACGCGGGTTCGAACCGCTCCGACCGACTCGCACGGACATGACTCGCACAGCGCAATGGAGACGTTCCCTGGCCGGGCAAGTACGATGCGCGCCGCGAGCAGTCCGACCGACTCGCGCCGTCTTTGGACTGCGAGTCGCACTTACGGGGGACCCATGGGTCCCCCCTACCTGTGCATGTACACCGCGAGTCGCATCGAGGCATACCCGCTGTAGGGGGCGCCCTTGTTCGCCTCGCACCCATTGAGTCAATGGGAGCCCGCGTACGCGTGGTACGTCCGGCTCCCATTGACTTCAATGGGAGTCCGACCGACTCGAGTCCGATTGCATGCGTGCGCATCGTACTCGTCCGGTCGGACTGCCAGGGTCCGATTCGGTCGGAAATCTCTCCGGGTCTGGCTCGGTCGGAGTGATTTCCGGCCTGAATCGGAATCGGCCCCTAAATAGATATTTTACTTACTTTTTGAAGTTGTATTCAGAGCTTTCCATGATGAAGTCCAGTGTTGCAGAAGCAATCCAGCAGAGATTCCCCTTATTCTTGGTTTTGTTGTTGGAGCATAAAATAATGTTACATTTTATTTTGTTTATATAGTGTTCGTTTATTTGTGCTTTCAATCTTATTGGGTTTCATTTAGTTGTAGGTATTTTTCATTGGTTGTTACTAATGTTTTCAATTAATTTGGCAGTTTTTTCCTTATATGGGAAACGCTAATTAATGTTCAGTTGAACTTTTTTTTATTTTTACTTTATTTAAAAGTGTAATAGTATATTATTTATATTTTATTTTGCATTGCATGTATATTAAAAAATATTTATTTTATATATTGTGTTTGGAAGTATAATAAATTTGGTGAGTTTAAATATGTCAAAGTTATTTTATTGAATTGTAATGTATTTAATGTTAAATTTATTTAAATAATATGTTGTGTGTGTTTGTGATATTGTTTATATTATTTTTGTGATATATTGTGGTATTAAAAATATTTCTAAGGTGTTGATATTTTTTTTGGGGCGATAATAGTGTGATCTATATTTTTGTTATCGATATTTGTGTCATTTTGTATGTTTATTTAATGTTTTCAATATTAGTTATGACGATATTTTTTTGATCGATATTAGTGATATCGATGTTAATGTTTGTCGATAATTTTGTCTCAATATTTGTGTATTTTTTTAAATAAGTATAGAGTATCGATATTTATGTTGTCGATATTTGTGCGTCGATAATTTTGTAGGTCGATATTTTGAGTGTCGATGTTATGTCAGTGATCCAGTTAACCTAACCTATGACTATTATTCCCTCCTTGACCCTAACCCCTGTCACTTTTTATTACCTTACATCATGTTGGGTCTTTCCAGTAATCTGGAGGAGATACCCCATCCACACATTCCTCTTTTTAATTACATATCACTCACACCTTTCAGTAATATTGCACTTAGCAAACCTAAAGAGAATCCACTCTAGCTCTTACTCGAAACTGTCCTTACCTATAACCATTTCTTAATGCATCCTGAAGTCTGATGCAACTCCTATGTTCTCCTCACCCAGGATATTTTTGGTGGAGTTTTGGCAGACAAATAATTGTGGGACGAAGTTTGTTAGGTGAGCAGAGAAATGTCACCTAACATTTTAATGTAACAGTTCAAGCAAATTTAGGGACATATTTACCAATGTTTGGCACAATGCAACACAGCAAGACAACTTGCTGTGCTGTGTCAAATGGAGAGGGAAGGAATGAGCCATATCTACTAATTTATTGTGCATTTGTTTTCTCCCTCTGTGCTGGCACACTTCTGGCTGCCAAGCGCCAACACAGGCATCCTTGCACCATGGTGCAAGGGTGCCTGTGTTACAGCCAGGATTGGTTTTGTGCAGGAACTAATACCTTCCTGCACAAAACAATCATCTGAGGCTTCATCCTCTTTCTACGTGTGCTGCATAAAGCAGGACACATAAAAAGAGGAAAAAATAAGAAGAAATAAACATAATTCTCCTCATTATGCCTCCCCTGGGAAGGCATACTTATTTGACCCATTCACAGGTCTACTAGTGTATTCTTAGGAATATCGTCTCCTGTTGTTATGGAGTAATAGGAGGAGGAAATGTCCCGGGCAAATCATGGTATTAGGCCAGTGTAGAAATTAACATGCACCTGTAGCAAACACGTTTTAAAGGGATTGCAGTAGTTTTCAGCTAGCTAGTGCATCTTGAATTCAGAAAGAGGCGGGGCAGTAGGAGGAGTTTGCACAATGAATTAGCTTTGCACACAAACTGGCAAACTGGCAACTGCTGCTGCTGCCCTCACCACAATGACCGCAATCTCATACACCATAGCTACCACTGCAGCCCGCCAAACAACTGTTGTTGGGGAATATGTGCAACGTCTTGCACAGGTTTCTTCTAATTCAGAAAGAAATATTAGCCAGACTGAGGTACACAGAAAAGAGACAACAACTATGGAAGACGATGGCTTCCAAGTTGGCCTTATAAGTGGATGGGCTTGGTATTGTTATATGCCTGGAGATAAGAGTGAACAATTTTGTGGGGTTAATAGGTGGGGTTTTTGGGAAGTATTCAATGGTATGTAGTGGGTGGAATACCCATGGATTAAAGAGAGACATGGGTGTCCTGTCTGTGGAATAGTTAGGGTTTTGGGAGAAAGTCTGTGTCTTGTGGATGGGACAGTTTCTCTGCCAAGGGATTATTGCTCAAAAAATAGAAAACAGGAAATAGAAATAAAAAGAAAGCTAATTTCATCACTTGTTTTTTTTCTGCATCAAATAATTCCACATTATGTTTTCTACTGTAGCATTTCCTTTGCCCTTTTCTATCTCTTATTATGGCACAAAGTGCTTTCTTTGAGGATGAGTAAGTAGTTACTCCATTTGTTGTGCACTGTTTGTATTGTGTCGGTTTGGAGTGCACCCATATTTTGAGCATCATGAAATGTACACAGCCATGTCACGTGGAATGTATGGCTGTCCTTAAGCAGCAGGAAGTGATGGAGATAGATGTGGGAGTGACAGAGTAGCATTTACATGTATTTGCCATAGTCATCTTACCATATTTACCACCGTCTGGTCTGGGTAAGGAAAAAGCATCCCCAAAGATTGTGCTTTGAATTCCAGTCATCAGTGGGTAGCCTAGGCATGGCACAGCATAGTTTGATGAAAGTTGCTAGAGAACACATTATGAAAATCCACCTAACAGGTAACAGGATCCTATGAGTCATGCTGGAGCTAGCAAGTGTCAAGTTCAAACCTCCAAATCAGGTGATAGGACCACTGCGGATGCAACCAGGTTCTGATGATTTGCAACTGAAAGGGAGTTTAATGATAAGTAAACTTTACGCTATTGTACACTGAAGCTTTTCAACAGCCTCTTCTAACTGTTTATCCATACTATGCTTCCCACCACCAAGTAGAAGAGTCAGCATAATTTTACTAGTTAGGCGGATAATTAACTGAAAGGACCATGAGGTCCACCCAGGAACAGAATGCCAGAAGTGGTTGTGTTATTAAGGAAACCAAGGCGTGATCAGTAACATATTGGAAGGAAATACCATTACATTTTAAATGATGTGAAGAAAGTGGCTGGTGTAGAAAAAATGAGAAAGAAAGTGAGTGGTGTGCTTGACATGGTTTGTTATAACCGGAGCCCTATATGGCCTTAAAGAGCCCAAACAGGCAAAATGTAGCAGAAAGATGCCCTTGACTTCTCTGCCCTTTACCTGCAAGCTTGGGCTAGACAACCTGGGTGAAGTTGTCTAGAAGGGAAGACAAGTGAAATGTGAATGTTTGAGAAATCTATTGTTTGAGTTTTTAATAAAACCATATAAAATGAGAATAAAGAAGTAAACAAATTGCAGACCAGTATATTCCAGCCATATTAAAAGTTGTCTCTAAGAAATTGGGTTATTGTTTTATGGGGGTGGTGGGAACCCCACTAAGGCAACAATTACAGTCCCTGTCAAGGTGAACCACAAAAGTCACTAAATTAACCTTTGCTTAACCGTCTGTTAGCTTGGCACAAATGCAGTCAGGCTTAAATTAGAGGCAATGTGTAAAGCATTTATGCCCTAAAGAAATAGTAATAAAGTGAAAACACAACACAAAAAAAAGTCCATACCAATTTAGAAAAATGCAGTAATGCATAATGAATAAAATTATACAAAAATGTCAAAAATCTAATCAGTAGAATGGTAGATATTATATTAGAATATATTTAGTGAGAATCGTACCTAAAAGCACATCCGGTCATGCTAGACCTGGGGAAAGCCACAATTTCAGGCCAACCTCAATGGAGCATCTGTCAGGTGCCAGGTTAGTCCGACTGAAAAGTTACCGACTAAATTCAAGGAAGAGCTCCCATTCATGAATGAGGAGGCTGCAAAGAGGCTGCTGAAGGGTCAAAGGGCAGTCATCACTGTAGTACGAAGAGCAGGTCGGGTGTCACGGGTGGTTTTGCTGTAGCTTTGAGTTGGCAGTTGTCGTGACTGCCACTACTGTAGCACGAACTGTAGGTCTTGTCTTGCTGTCAATCATTGCTGCCGTGAATAGCAGGTCTAACTGTACCTTTGTGTTGGTGGTCATTGTGGGTGACAGGTTCTTGGTGTGAATGGGCCCTATCACGGTCGTGATGAGCCCAAACATCAGGAATTTCCTGTTTTCTTTTAGGGGAAGCCTTCACTGATTCCAGTCAAGGGTCTAGGAGCTGGGGGGTACCTCCTTGGGATCAGGACTCAGTTCTGCAGAGGACAGAAGAAGGGATCATGCCTGTGCAGTTGTAAGTTCAGCAGGTCATCTGGACAGATGCAAGGAGGCCTCTGAAGCTTGTTGTGTCCCTGTACCTCATATAGGAGGTCACTCAACTGACCCTTGTAGTCACACTGGGTAGCCTGCAATGAGGGCAAGCTGATCCAATACAATCAGGCAGCAAGGCAGTCCCTCAAGCAACAGGTAGTCCTCTGGCAGCAGGACAATCCTTCAATTTTCATTGATTTAGATCTCTTACTAGATCAACAATTTAAGCAAAATGCATGGTTCCATCATTTTTTATAAAATTCTTACATAAGCACATTTATAAAAATCTCATTTATAACATGAATAAAACAGTTTTCATGAATGTATACAATTTAAGGCAAACAAGTTCATTTGGTGGGGATTTCAAAAAGGCAATCAAGTCAGTCGAGGAGGAAAGGTTATATTTAAAAACATAGGTTTTATCAAACGATTTCTAGCCTCTACTACCTCCTTATTAGAGCATAAATATAAAACATGCATTAAATCCTGGATTCCATTGTTGCATTTGTAAAATACACCACTATCTTCATCTAGGTCACTCCATCTTCTTGTGTAGGACTTTCAAGGGAGTATACCAAGTCGGAGCATGATGACACATCTACTGATACTATGCTCCAGAGTAAATCTCACATACTGTTGCGGAGTATTAAACTTTATAGTAGGGGTGACAAATTTATAATGGGATAGTTGAAGGCAATATGCCTTATCAAGCTCATAGCTTAATCGTGGAGTCATATTTTTCAAAAAGAGCTTCAGATGTTCTGGGGACCAGGATTTGAGAATGCTTTCAGTGCATTGGAAGTATTCTAGAGCGGTCTTCAGATTTGATTTAAAAGTGTCTTGTTTTTTCCCTGACTTAAAAGTTTCATATTTCAGTAAGGCCCTTAAAGAGCCTCTTCATTGTGCAAGTGTTTAAAAGCCCATCTAATTATTTTGGCTAAAGCTTTTGAAAAGGCACTTCCAGTTGCAAGTTCTAAGTGAAGCATCTGTACCGGGATGGCCTGGCTCAATAATGTTATTTTACGTAATAATTTGCCTTCATTAATATTCAGTATGTTCCATCTAGCTAATGGAATATACTCTATGGCATAGGTAATGGTTGGTGGAATTTTTGCCCTATATATTTCTAAAAGAGCATAAAAGTGCCTCTTGCCCGAAGAGGAGTAGAATTTCCTTAGGGCATTTATATGTGCTACTGCTTTATTTTTCACCTGTTGTAGGTGGGAGTGTACTTCTAGGGTTTGTGCAAAGACTCGCCCAAGATAGCTGTAAGCTTTTACCACGTCAATTATAGTACCACCTAGTTTCCATTTCTAATGAGTATAATGCTTCCTACCTCTAAAAGGGACTACCTTAGTCTTAGAGATATTTACCTTCAGGTAGTTCTCTTCTGAATATTTAGTGAGTGCGTCTATATTCCTCTGTTAGCCCAACGGGGTAAGGTCAAAAAGTACTACATCTTCAATGTATATTAACACATGTATATTTACTGAAGCTACTTTGGGGGTGAAATTGTTTACATTTAAAAAATTCTCTGGTAAATCGCTTGTGTAAAGCGAAAACAGGAGGGGAGCTAATAGGCAACCCTGTTTTAGGCTGTTCCGGGTGGGGATCTTGTGAGTCAGGCCTTTGTCACCTCCCATCTGAACTTTACACCATGTTAAAGTGTGGAGGGCTACTGTCAGCCTCAAAAGTGAATCTGGCATCCCCATTTTCTTTAGTTTCCTCCAGAGAGTTGCTCTGTTGACCCTATCAAATGCTGTGGAAAAATCGACAAAGAGACTATATACTACTTGGGATTTAGATAATACATGCTTATCAATGATTGACTGTAGAATACCTATATTATCGATCACAGAATGATTGGCCCAATAGCCCGCTTGGACCATCGTGATTATGCCCCAGGCGGAAGCCCAGTCCCTTAGATGGTCAAAGATACTTGCTGCAAATATTTTCCCTATAGCGTCCAGGAGTGTGATTTGCCGATAGTTGCCGGTGTTAAGACGAGTGCCCTTTTTTAATATTGGAATGATGATACTACCAGTCCATGAATAAGGAATTTAGACAGTGACATAACAATGAAGAAAATGGGGTACCAAAAACGTGCTCCACTACGCTGGGTTGCTTTGTAGTACTTTCATTGGTATCATGTCTGGGCCCATGGCTGTCAAGGTTAACCGTGAGCATAGTGAACATTTTGCGTCACCCATTACACCGATTAGATTAAGACAGGGACTACCTGGAGAACATGATTATGTAATGTATTTACAGTCATCCACGTTGGCTCGCACAAGCTACAGCTTCTGAGTTGCTTGATTTTATGTCTTTATTTAGTATGCTTACATCAGCAGACTCGCATTGTCTCTGTTCATATTCAGGGTCAACTAATGCCATATCTTGCATCTTTTTTGTTTTGACACTCAACCATTCCAATAACGGTAAGAATAAAGCTGTATACCCTTTGAATAAGCCAGTTCCACAGGGGTTAACTCCCTCAAGTCTCTAGGGAAGACCTGAACACGTCACCACGTTCATGTGATGACGTGTATATGCAACTGCGCGTCAGAGTTTCCAACATTCATAGACGCCCGGTCCACGCGCTCAATCATCTTCGGGATTCCGGGCAGGGCACACTGCAGGTACGAGAGGTGGGCGAATGAGCTTGGCGAAGTAAGTACCATGGGCGGCTCCCAGCAAACGCTTGCTATCTTTTTATAAAAAAATTAGCCTGACACTTTACTTTTTCTCTCTACCTCTTCCTACCCCTAGAGTGTGACAATAGCCAACGCCCCCATATGGGATCCATGAGGTAGGACTTACTAATGTCCCATGTAAGCCTGGAACTGTAGTTCCTCTGTTTTTTCTCTTCTATGTTTGTCTGTTAGGAAGCACTACAATGTTGTGGTGCTTCACGTGTGTTTTATGACTCACGATCTCCAAACAAGCATTATTTGAATTCGTAAACGAGGAATGTATCAGAACCTTCTGATGTTTCCATACTGTAATGATTACGTGTGGATGTATAGATATATACCACGGTTTCAACTTCAGAGGTGTGGGTGCGCAACACGATTTGCACGATATTTGAATAAATAGGCACCATAGTCTGGATAGCTTCTTGAACGGCACGGATGAAAGCACGGTTGTTCGCACCTGGCTGAGTAATGTCCTTCAGTGTGTGAATTACTGTACATTGTTATCTGTTCTTTTCTCTTACAGATTACAATTCATTACTTTTCAGAGAATGCTGAGAGGTAAACCGTAAGTTTGCGGTTATTCTGTGACACAGGGACAGGTGCACATTAGCGTGTGCATACCTCTCGTGTCAGCTTTGGTCCCGAAGAAAGCCTCGCGATTTCGCACATTAGGCTGAAACATGTAGACCTTGATTTTGTCACCTAAATCACTTATGGATGTCACGGGCCAATTGTACCTCATACGACATCCTCCTCGTTTTTAATCTTGCCTTAATACTCCAATATAAATTTTAGGTATTAATAAAGGCATTCTTAACTCACATTTTCACCACTATTCACATTGCACTACCAAACCCGCTCCGCTGTAATCAGGCGTTGTAGCACACCCGAGAGGCATTCGGCCACTCGGGTGGGGATCCTACGATGAAGCATGTCACCAACCAGGTTGGTGAGTGAGGGTTCTTTTTAAAGAAATATCTTTTTTCGTACTTTTCCTTCATTCGTTGTACCACCTCTTGCTTTATTTGGATTAACTCCTTCTTTTGTTGTTAATATGGCCAAGGTTCTTGCCTTCTTGATGTAAAGCTCAATTTGTTTTCCTGAGAGAGTGGATATTATTTGTACAGTCCCGACAAAAGATCTCAAATTGAATATGTTCCTGCTTTTGAGATACTCTATGTTTGGTTTGTAAAGATCAAGAAGGTAGCTTTCCCATTCAACTTCTGATACAGGGGTGACTTTTAACAATTTGGAGCTGCCCGTTCCTTTGGCAATCAAATGCCAGAATTGCTTGGTGTTTCTTTGAATGGCAGCCATATGTAGTTCCATCCAGTTTTTATCTGAGGTGGCTCTGTATTTTCCTTATTGAGACTGGGCAGTTTTTTTCCAGACAATCTATTTCTATTTTCCTTGACTCTGAGAAGGTTATGAATTGCCATCTAATTAGTTGGTTTCTTTTTTTGGAGATATCCCCCTCCAGTGATCCTCTTAGACTTGAAAGATGAGTTATATAGAGAAACCTCCTTTAGTAGCTTGTTAGTTATGGAAGCGAGAATTTCCTCAAAATATTTGATTGGGCTGATGGTACTATCTGGTAACCAGAACTGTTGAGAAGATATTGCTTCATTGAATTTATTTATGCTTGTCGTATTCCAGATTATTTGGACATCCTTGGAGTCTAGAACCATCTCGCCATTCATCTGAGAGAAAGTCCATGGATAGTCGAAAAGAGATTTAAGTTGAGACTCAAATCAAGTATCGCATGGTCGCTCTCAGGTGTGAAGTGGGTGTCAAGCAAGTTGTATTTTTGGAATAGCACTTGGTTGCATATTATTTAATCTAATATTGAGCTAACATGAACACCTTTTCTTGTTTGGCTTGCAGGTACATCTCCTTCTAGCCTTCCATTTCAAATCTCTCTGCTAATTCCGTTGATTAGTTCAAGTAGGATTTTCCCGCATGTATCTGCTTTTATGGCATTAGGGAAATTGGAGTTGGTATAGACCAGGTGTCTTCTTCTGGTTAGAGATTTTTGCAGTAAAGTCTTCTGTTATGATGACTTGATGTCTTCCACATGCTTCTAGTATTGAGTCTATCTGATCAAAAAAGATTTTTACGAGCATGGCGTTAAATTCAGAGCTGAGCGGGATATAAAGATTGAAAATGAAAATAAATTCTTCATCTCGAGGATTTTTGCTCCAGGTATATATCCTTATACATAAGCAAAGACTGAAAATACTTTTGTCTGACTCCAATCACTTCAAATCTGTATTTATAAAGGGTTTCTCTCTCATTTAGAGTCATTGCAGGTATCACACCAGACCAGAAATCGACTAGCACTATTGAAATGTCAGCCTCATCTAGAAAGGAAATCTATTTTAGTTCAGAAGATGAAAGCGTTTGGAGGTGAGGAAGTATATGAATGAGGTTAAGTACCCTTTTCTGGTTTAGTGGATCATTACCCACAAGAAAGAGGTTGGTTAGCTCTAAAGTTAGATATACATTTTGTGTTTGGCTTTTCCCTGCTATCGTAGCCTTGAATTCAAAAGAAAGGGCTGCCGGCTCATGGTAACTTGTGGTGTGATGATATCCTTTGAATGTAAAATTGGTAGCAAGTGGATTCAGTTGACTTGATGGTACTCCCAATGATGTTAGAGGAGATATTCGCTTCTCGCTGTAGATACCTGACGTGTCCTCAAATTAATTTCTGCCTTCCGTCTGTGCATCTGGGCTTAGCAGATCCCTTTGGGAGAATTTATTTTTCAGTGTTTTGCTTTTGTGATTCTGCGGTTAGCCTTTTTCCTTCTGCTTTTTGTGCTTCTGGTTTACCTTTTTGGCGCCATAATTACTTGTTTTCCAAAGTTGGATTTTTTTGGGGATGCCTCCCTTATTTTTTTAATTTCTCCATTTGACTGCAAATGTTGTTGGAACAATAGTTCTGGGAGATGTTGGTGAGGGCTTTGAGTGTTCTCCTGCGTTGTTTTATGTGACAAGATAGGTTAATATTTAGGGGTTACGATTTGAATGCTACTTTCCTTTCGTACCTCAAACAGCATACAGAGTGTGTCTTCCTTCAGGAGGGTTGTTGTTCCCCCCTGGAAGTCCAGGCTTACCAGGCACATGTTCAACTTAAGCATACAAACCCTGAGTGGAAGGACTAGTTTTAGGATACTTCTGCTGAACTGGTGGGAGGTAGAGTGGAAAAAGGAGGCAAGACACCTGGGGCTACTCAAGAGGTTAGAGCAGCCATTAAGGGACTGGCCAGGAGTAAAACCCCGGGAATGGACAGTCTCCCTGTTGAGTTCTCTGCCACTTACATAGAAAAACAAGCCCCAAAGCTGGAGGACATTTTTGAGACGGCTGGAGCGGAGGCCTCCTTCCCCCATACCATGCGGCAGGCAGTAGTCGTTTCCCTTCTCAATCCAGGTAAAATACAATCAGACTGTAAAGCCTACAGGCCCTTATCCATGCGTAACCTGGAATATAAAATACTGAGTAGAATATTAATAGCGAGACTCCTACTATTTATGACCACCTTCATACACACGGATTGAGCAGGTTTCATCCAGGGCCGTAACACAGCTCTTAATATACAATGCCTCCTGTCCATTATGGAGGCATATAAGCGTGAGGGGGGAGAGGGGGATGTCTTTGTGATTGATATAGAAAAGGCCTTCTATAGTCTTGAGTGGGGGTTCTTATATGCGACCATAGAGCATTTGCAGTTGTGAAAGGGGGCATATTTACAAGCCCTATCGCCACCGGAACGTCACTTTTTATGATGTTCCTGTGGCGATAGGGGATGCACCTTATTTACAAGGCAGGGTTAAGCCCCTTAACATGGCTTAACCCTGCCTTGTAAATAAGACCCCTTTTTCACGCAATGCTTAGCATGAAAGGGGAGGGCATTGGGTTTTGCTGTGGGCGTTCCACTGCAACACCCATTGATTCTGGCGCTGCCCCCTATTTACGAGTGAGGCGTAAATAGGAGGCTGCGCCAGAATTAAGACCAGGGAAAACCTGGTCTTACCCTGCTGCAACGAGGAGAAAAGTTTCATTTCTCCTCATTTTTGCTGTTTTCATGTGTGCTGCATTGTGCAGCACACATGAAAACAGCAAAAGACCAATGATTGTTTATGTACAGGAAGGTCCCCTTTCCTGCACATAAACAATCATTTAAAAAAAATGCAGTTTTGCAACTTCTATGTGTGCCTCATTAAGCACCACACATAGAAGTTAAGACACGGCATTTCAAGATTGTTTATGTGCAGGAAGTGGGACCTTCCTGCACATAAACAATCTTCCCCTGCATGCAGATACCCTTGCACTATGGTGCAAGGAAGCCTGCAAAGGCGCTTGGCTGCTAATTTTAGCTTGTAAACATGATTCAGCCCTGTGATTTTGAACACATATGCCCCAGAGTTTCTTGAAGTGGGTCAAGGTGCTGTATACAGACCCCCTGGCCAGAGTCTGGACGGGCTGGACAATCTCAGAGCAGTATAGTGTGGGGAGGAAGACACATTGCTGTTTGCCCTGACCATGAAGCAGCTGGCCAGTCTCACTCAGACAGGCAATAGGTATCAGGGTATACAAACAGGGAGACATAACCACTATATAGCACTATACGCTGACAACTTATTAATGTTCCTGGGCAATGTGGGGGAGCACTGGAGGGAACCAGGAGGCTGATGGCCGAATTTGGGGCACTGTCAGGGCTCAAGGTCAACTGGCAAAAATCTAGGCTCTTTCCACTGACAGAAGATAGAGGCCCACCTGAAGGGTTGGGCACTCTCCAATAGGAGCCTCGCTGTCTGGAAAACTTAGTAGTAAAGATCTATCACTTCTAACCTGATTTACAGGAAGGGAACATAGGGGCTGCTATAAGATCTCTGAAAGCTAGTGGGTAATTCTGGAAAACCCTGCCACTGTCAGTGGCGGGTAGGGTGGTGCTTCTAAAAATGGTGGCACTCCCACAGCTTCTGTATTTCTTCACTGCGCTGCTATCTGGATACCGAGGACATGGTTTGCTAAGCTGGACTCTCTCATAGTGTCCTTTATCTGGGGAAGTGGCTGCAAGCTGGTGGCCCTGATGATGCTGAACTGCCCGACATGTGAAGAGGGGCTCGCGGTTCCCCACTTTGTGTCGTATTATTTAGCAGGATAGCTACAGTGGTTCACACAATGGCTAGCGGGCGACTGAGACAGGAGCGTGAGATTGGACCATTTGTGCCAGAACTGGATGTACATTTATGGATACTACTGAAAGTGGGTGGGAACAGAACTGAGTAAACAGGTGACCTACAAGTGGTGAAGCGCTGCTGGAGAAGATGTCTCCAAAATTGCATAGCCGGGTCCCTTATTCACCGGACCTCCCTATGACAGTGCTACATATCCTGCCACACGGGGACAGTGGAGGGGCATTGAGGGCTGGATACAAGCAGGAGCGCCTAGGATAGGGGACCTTTACAGAGAGGGAGAGCTTCTACGAAGACAGACGTTCCCTAAGACTAATCGAACGAAGATGGAGAGCGGC
The DNA here is from genome assembly GCA_963921515.1 of Calotriton arnoldi. Taxonomy (NCBI): domain Eukaryota; kingdom Metazoa; phylum Chordata; class Amphibia; order Caudata; family Salamandridae; genus Calotriton; species Calotriton arnoldi. Next base: position 747,465 of record CAWUFW010009522.1, read on the forward strand.
ACCATCCTCTGATCACCTCAAGCTGCTAAGGAGCACGAGAAACTCCTATACAGAAAGATCAGATGATCAAAAGCAGACTTCTTTACTAAGCAACTAGACCAAGCCAAGAACCATCCCAAAAATCTTTTCGAACTAATCAAATTGCAATCTAAGGAGGTACCCCACCGCCCCAAGCTAACCCAGACACACTACCCAATTGTGAGGAATTTGCCTCCTTCTTTACAAAAAGACAGAAAACATAAAGACGGACCTGCGCAACGACCTCATTTCCCTTACAGACCCCCACATGGACACTTCATTGCCCTCGCCTGGTGCCCCACTCATAGGTCCCACAAAGTTCGACCTCACAAATAACGCATCCTGGTCCTCCTTCTACACCTACAGTGAAGAATCTATTTTAAAAACACTCACGGCCTTGAATCCCTCCAGTCACTTCACAGATCCTCTTCCCGCAAACCACATAAAAGACTTCATTGCACTGTTACTGCTTCTTTGGACCAAGATTATAAACACCTCTCTCCTTCAAGGAATCATCCCAGAAGTCCTTAAAGCAGGGCAGGTATCTCCTATCTTAAAGAAGCCACACAATGGCTAGCGGGCGACTGAGACAGGAGCGTGAGATTGGACCATTTGTGCCAGAACTGGATGTACATTTATGGATACTACTGAAAGTGGGTGGGAACACAACTGAGTAAACAGGTGACCTACAAGTGGTGAAGCGCTGCTGGAGAAGATGTCTCCAAAATTGCATAGCCGGGTCCCTTATTCACCGGACCTCCCTATGACAGTGCTACATATCCTGCCACACGGGGACAGTGGAGGGGCATTGAGGGCTGGATACAAGCAGGAGCGCCTAGGATAGGGGACCTTTACAGAGAGGGAGAGCTTCTACGAAGACAGACGTTCCCTAAGACTAATCGAACGAAGATGGAGAGCGGCACCATCCTCTGATCACCTCAAGCTGCTAAGGAGCACGAGAAACTCCTATACAGAAAGATCAGATGATCAAAAGCAGACTTCTTTACTAAGCAACTAGACCAAGCCAAGAACCATCCCAAAAATCTTTTCGAACTAATCAAATTGCAATCTAAGGAGGTACCCCACCGCCCCAAGCTAACCCAGACACACTACCCAATTGTGAGGAATTTGCCTCCTTCTTTACAAAAAAGACAGAAAACATAAAGACGGACCTGCGCAACGACCTCATTTCCCTTACAGACCCCCACATGGACACTTCATTGCCCTCGCCTGGTGCCCCACTCATAGGTCCCACAAAGTTCGACCTCACAAATAACGCATCCTGGTCCTCCTTCTACACCTACAGTGAAGAATCTATTTTAAAAACACTCACGGCCTTGAATCCCTCCAGTCACTTCACAGATCCTCTTCCCGCAAACCACATAAAAGACTTCATTGCACTGTTACTGCTTCTTTGGACCAAGATTATAAACACCTCTCTCCTTCAAGGAATCATCCCAGAAGTCCTTAAAGCAGGGCAGGTATCTCCTATCTTAAAGAAGCCATCGGCGGACCCATCGGACTTGAATAACTATCGCCCAATATCCAACATCCCCACCTTGGCCAAACTCTTAGAAAAATGTGTCCACATGCAGCTTGGCAAACACATAGACCAATTCAACCTGCTTATCCAATACCAATCCGGCTTCCGTTCTGGGCACAGTACTGAATCAGCCATGACCCACATAATAGATGACGCATTAAAAATCCTTGACCAAAATGATGCCTGTTTACTAATCTTGCTGGACCTATCCTCGGCCTTTGACACCGTCAAACACAACACTTTGATAGGTCTCCTGAAACACAGAATGGGTCTATCTGGATCTGTTCTAAATTAGTTCACCTCTTACCTCCAAAATAGATCACAAAGATTCAAGGTCAAGCAATCATTATCCATGATCGTCCCAGTCACTTTAGGAGTACCAAAGGGATCATCCCTCTCACCTACACTTTTCAAACTTTTCATGGAACCACTCACCGAACTTCTCAGCTCATCAAATGTACACTATCACATGTACGCGGATGACACACAACTTTACATAAAGATCCACTCACTTGAGGACATCAAATCTCTCAATTCAATGCTTCAAAAAATGCAGACCTGGCTGGCCGAAAACCATCTGAAACTAAACACCCTCAAAACTGAATTCCTCATAATCGCCCCCCCGAACCAATCGACCACCATCCTCGATTGGATGAACCACCTAACAGCACTCAAAGGTCAACCTCTCATTATCGACTCAGCGAAATCACTGGGAGTGACCCTGGACAGAAACTTAAACATGCGGACACACATCAGCGCCTCTACAAAAGGAGCAAATTTTCAGATGAACACCTTGAGAAAAATGAAACCCTTCTTGCCCACAAATGATTTCAAGCAAGCAGTTCAAGCTCTAGTAATCCCCAGAGTGGAATATGGGAGTGTTACTCTCTGCGGCCTTCCGAGATCGATGACAGCCCCTTTAAGAGCTTCAATCAACGCTGCTGCTAGACTCATCACTGGCTCCAAAAGAAACAGTCACATCTCCCCCAACCTGCGAGCCCTCAACTGGCTACCTTTCAAGGCTAGAATTCATCTGAAAATCGCTTGTATGACGCACAAGGCACTACATCACAAAACTCCGAGTTATCTAGCTCAGAAATTAGTGCTATCATGTGGTAATAGATCCACCAGGAGCTCCAGCAATCTTCTACTGAAACCACAAGGATTTGTCAAGAAGAAAACATACAATCGGTCCTTCTCAGGAATGGCTCCCAGGATTTGGAATGCTCTGCCCCCAGAAACAAGACAGAATCCTTCCACTGCATTCTTCAAAAAAGAAGTGAAAGCTATTCTCATGGCTAAATTTACTTGAACTATTTATATGTACCTGTAATATATCTGCTAGTTTGTTTTAGTAATATTCTGTATTAGTCTCACCTACATTGAGTTATGCTTGTTTTTGTTTACTTACATCGACCCTGTAAAGCAAGCGCTCTGATACCCGTAAGGGTCTTGTTCGCTCTATACAAAACTTTCAAATAAATAAAATAAATAAATACCTTTGAGGATTTCAGGGCAGGATTAGACCTTCTCCAAGGCCACGTTTTACTTCATAGGGCAGTGACAGTGGCCTTCCAACACCATTTGAGGACAGGCACCTCAGAACCCAAACATCACAATGCTTGTAGGTATAGTGGCACAGCGGGAGGTAAAATTAAAGAGATTACATGCCTCTACTGAGTGATAGGAGGTGATTCTCTGCAACCACTGACCGCATTGAGGGACCGCTAGATGGCAGCCTTGGGTACCCCCATGGTCGACAAGGTCTGAGTGAACATTCTAGCCAGGAACCCCAAGGTATTAAGAAACGCCTGTTTCAGGCTAATTAATTTTTACATCCTACACAGGGCATATCTCACCCCTGGGCGCATTAACAAATACTTCCAGAGGAAGGATGCGGCATGCCCGCGAGGTGGGAAAATGGGACCAGAAATGATGCACATGATTTGGGTATGTCCAAAACTGCACAGTTATTGGAACAACATCACGAAAACAGTGGCGGGTATCACTGAAAGGACTGTTTCCTGTTCACCGGCCAACTGCCTCCTAAGTTTGTTCCCCCATACCTCCAAAACAAGGGTCACTAGCAGGTTTTAAGACTTGGCCTTTATTCTAGCTAAACAGGAAATAACGAGGTGTTGGAAAGCACCAGGTGGGCCCAGGATAGAAATACGGAAAAAAGAACTAGAGAGATGGGTGGGGTGCAAGGGGAGAGTCCTGCTTAGGAATGCCCATAGGGGGATTGTCTTGATTGAGAGTGCCAGTGCCAGGGAGGCACTGGTTGACAGCATGAAAGGCCCTGGGCCGAAATTGGGAGAATCTTCACCACGGATTCAGTCTCCCCCTGGGAGTCCAACACTTTATGATCCTGGAGAGAGGGAGTCGGTAGTGGATCCAACTAAACAAAGGGTAGGTGACCTGTAAGACCCAGGGGAGGGGAAGGACTAAGACTGAGGATGAACCTGAGGTAAGAGTAGGATTAGTTTAGCCGCATATAAGATACAGATGCGACTTGCAGAAGTGGGGAAGAAATTTAGAGTTCAGAACAGATGTTATTGATACATGTTGTCCAGCACAATGTAAATGTTCTTTACCCCCTGACTAAGCAGAAAGCAACACCTGACCAACGGACACATTGTGTGATTATTAAATGCAATAAAATCTATTTTTTTTTTTAAAAAGACACCTTGGGCTACTGCTCCCACCCGAGAAACCACAAAAATCAGAGACCCCTTTATGGCCTGGGGCCTGGCTCTTGACACTGACAGCTGTCAGTGACCTCTTTTGGTTGTTGTCCTTGTGGACAGAGTTTTCCCTGTGTTGGGGACAGAAGTCAGACCCAAAGGGTAGAATGGGCCACATCACCTTCTTGGCCATGGTGGTACTGTCTGCCTACTGGGATGCATCTGTGAGCAAGTTAAGGTTAGGTGCTGCACAGATGGGGTCCACAGGTGAAAATAAAGTGTCCCCATGGGTCAGCTCAGCGGCCCCAGAGAGTATTGATAGAGGAATACAACTGAGTTTATAGAGGCAAAGAAATTGCAAGGGTCCTGCAGTAATGGGCCATTTCCCATGCTCTATCGCCCTAAATCCATCAAGGTATTGATAAGTCTACCTTGGTTCTAGGCTGGAGGGGGGTCTTGTTGGAAAATGGCCTTCTTTGAAGGGTCAGCCCAAACTTTTTGCCTTCCTCATCCTCTTTTTCTGACCTTGTTTTTGTTACCTTTAGGAATCAGAGCACTTTACCACTACTAACCAGTGCTAAAGTGTATATGCTCTCTTCCCTAAACATGGCTTGATTGACATTTCCACAATGAGCATATTTAATGTATCTATAAGTCCCTAGTAAAGTGCACTACATGTGCTGAGGGTCTGTAAATTAAATACTACTACTGGGCCTGAGGCACTGATTGTGCCAACTACACAAGCAGCCCTTTAAACATGCCTCAGGTCTGCAACTGCAGAGCACAGGGTTTTGTGTAGGTAGAAGGTAGGATATGTACTTTTAAGTTTAGCAAGTCCTGGTAGTGAAAAACAGCATAAATTAATTTGTTACTACTGTGAGGCCTACTCCTTTCATAGGTTAACATTGGGAATTCCTCAATACACGTTTAAGCTGCAATTTCTGACTAGAAATTAATAGTTGAGCCATGTTTATACCCTTTGAATGGTAATGACAAATCCTCTTTAATGGTAAAGTTGGATTTGACATTACTATTTTAGAAATGCCACTTTTACAAAGCAGACGTTTCTGTGCTCTTACAGCTCTGTGTGCCTGCAGCCTGTCTCCAATACACATCTGAGTTGGGTGACAGCTACACTTTGTGCAGTCCCTATAAACAGCCACAAACACAGGAAGGTTAGGTGTGTCTGAGTACTCATTTGCATCCTGATAACTATTTCTGGGCAGGAAAGGAGGGAGGAGCTGACACTTACACATGAATAACCAGTGTCCTGTCCCCGCAAAAAGGGCTGATTACTCCCCAGAGCTAGTATGGAACCAGGACTGGGAAGAAAGGAATCCTGTGCACTACACAGACCCTTCTTTGAAGTCACCCCCACTTCAAAGGCACAACTGGGCATAAGCACTAGGGCTCTGACCCCACCAAATCAGACAGTTCTGGACCTGTAACTGAGCTTACAGAAGAACTGATGTGCTGCATCAAGGACTGACACTCAGCTGGACTGCTGATCTGGAAGACCTGCTTTTCTGCTGCCCTGCTGCTCTCTGACCCTGCTGAGGGAGAGCTGGACTCTGCCTTGCAACCAAAGTGATCTCCAAGGGCTTGCTGTCTTGCCTCCTTTTGCTTGAGACTCAGGCCTATCAAGGTCTCTACACCTGCTCCTGTGTCTGGTTTACTGGAAGTGGATCAAGATACCTGCACCAGAGAAATCGATGTATCTCCAATCTACGTGTAGTAGAATTGATGCATCAACCCTGTTGTGGGAGCAGGTTCGGCACATCATCTCGAAACTAATGCATCACCTTGAGAGCACGATGCATCGCAACCGCGCATCGCCGCCATTGCAGTGTGGACAGATCGATGCATCCCCTCGACTGTGTGGAGAAACCCATCACATTGCACTTCAGAACCAGCACATCTTGTCTCAGCGCTTTGTCTTTAGAACTGAGGCATAGCCATCACTGGTGGGAGAAATCAACGCATCACCTTGACTGTGGGCTTGACAATAACGCATCGCTCGTTTCCAACCCACATCTCGCTGTTGCAACCAGGATCAAGGTATTCTGTTCACCGAGCCTGCGTGCAGTTGTGACTGATGTCAGGGAAAAGTAGTGCAGCAGCACAGGTGGCCAATAATAAAACATAAAAACAAATAAGACTAAATAGATCTTACCTGCCGATCGCCGCTCTTCTGCTGTGCACAAGCTAAGGTTCCCAGACTCCACTACAGCCAATCCAGAAACTGCTCTCATGCTGGTAATACCCATGAGGGCAGCATCAGGATTGGGCAAAATGGGCTAGTTTTGTGTTCCATAGGGGATTGCCTGCTTGTGCCTGCTGTTGTTCTCCACCCAGCAACGCAGCTGGGTTGGAGAGATGTCAGTGAGCATGTCAGTTTGCCCGTCCTAAGACGGCCGCCCAAACGGACATGCGCACTGACAGCAGTGCCCATCACACCTCCACCATTCTTCAAATGGCCTGCTCCCAAGACTTGGCTCCTGATAAAAGAACAAAATGATAATAAAACATTATAAAAAAAAAATGTTTTCCTCTGCTGGCCGGGGGGAGACACTCCTCTGCCTTAATGGAGGAGCTGCCACTGCCTGCGTGGCTCCTGTCCCCAGCCTGTGCTCCATCGCAGTAGGCCCGAACTGTTGGCTTTGCACTGGTCCAGTGCAACCCATAAGCGCTTATTGCTTCTAAGCACTGGAAACACTTTTATTCGCAAAAATTCATAACTCAACTTCTACTTATTGAATTTTTGTCGTTTTCATCTTGATATATTTATAAAAGTGTTATCCATTGCTCTATACCAGTATGGAGTTGTGTGCTGTTGTCATTCTGTTACTGTGTGTTGTGTTGCACAAATCCATTGCTCATTGCCTCTTTTGATAGACTTTTAACTTACCCTGACTAAAGTGGGGGTCCCTACTTGAACAGAGTGCATACCTCTGCCAAATAGAGACCCCATTTCTAGCACACAGCATATCTCTATCTAGTCCATATCCAATGTTTGCTCTTATTAAATTTAATAAGATAACCCAGTATTAGTCAATGAGAGAGATAGGCCTTGCAACAGTGAAAAATGACTTTAGGAGTTTTTCACTGCCAGCATATGTGAAACTTAAGTATGCATGTCCTAATTTTAAATACAATGCACCCTGCCCTATAAGCCTGAAGGGCATACCTTAGGGGGGACCTATAGTTATTGAAAAGGAAAGTTATTTTGCCAGGTTGAAATGCCAGTTTCAAACTGCTTTACAGGCAGCAGTGTCAGGTCCGAGACATGTTTTAAAAGGCTATTTTAGTGGGTGGAACAATGAGTGTGCTGCCCACTAGTAGCATTTGATTTACAGGCCCATGGTACAGGTAGTGCCATCTACTAGGGACTTACAAGTAAATTAAATGTATCAATCAGATCGATTCTAATTGTACTATTTCTTTCTTTACCACGTGTTGGCAGGGAAAAAGTGCACAGAGTCATAATGCCACCAATAACATGTTCAGCAACAGAAGGCACAATGCTGCTGTTGACCCAGTAAAAAGGGCCAGGACCAACATTGTCCATTAATTTTTGACTGGAAAAACTTTGAAGTCAGTTCTAAAAAGTTAGTATAAGCCCAACAGTTGTGGGCAAAGTGCCTCTAATGCAAAAAGAAAGAGCTTCAGAAAGTGTCCTAATTCCTTCCATACAGACGATTGTCCTTAGGTATTAGCTGATTATGTCGAGGAGTGCTGGACATAAACAAGCTATATGTTTCCATGACTTCTGATTCAAGTTGCATAGGCGAGAGATTAAATTTGCTTGTTTCGATTGGTTCCAAGATCCATCACTTTGATTGAAGGGAAGGTACAGCATCTGAATCATAAAAAATTCTTTCTCTGCTTTTGTAGTAATGTTATACCCCAAGTACGGTTGATTCTGCAAGTCATAAGTTTGTGCGATGTATTTACTATTTTTCTGTCAGTGATTGCTCAGAGTCCATTTTGAAAACATGTTTTTTCATTTTCCATTTTTTAAGCAGTTTCTGAGCTGATCTCGGCATATTTATTAGCTCCCTGAGCTCAGGCATGCAGTAACATGATAACGCATTGCTTATGGTTTGTTTGATCAGCACTAATTCTGAATTTTGTCTGGCCAGATCGTTATTGATGATATATTTTAAAATATTGCTGCCAGCTGCTTGGCAGTCTAGATAGTAGTTTAGACAATTACTGGATATGGTAGAAATCATTGAATTAAGCCTGTGTTCAAGTCTTTAGTGGATTTGGGGAGTGTATCTTCCTAGATTGGATGTAATGGAGTACAGATAAAAGCATTATATGTTCCCTATTCTATTAGGTATCCAAAGTAGTGAGACATAAGATAGAACAGGAACCAAATTGGCGTTGGCTATTGTTAAAGCAGGGACTATTGCCCCTCCTCCATATTTTCTTGCAAATCACTTTATTGCTCATGTTACAATGGAGATGTTACACTGCAAATGTTCCATGTATGGGCTTCAATTGAGTTTTTTAATCTAAAACAGTAACAAGGTAATTATATTAGTGTATTTGCTCAACGTTTTTTGTGCCCCTGACCCAACTGAATGTTGCCTTCTACAGCCAAACAGCATAATCTTTGTTGTCTTAATATTGTTCTGGAAGTTATTATCGATTTTATTAGCATGAAGTTGAGACAACTGCCTTTGAATGCCCAGCTGAGTACTGGAGAGGATGATGAGGTCATCTGCGTCAACTAAAAATGGTATCAGAACGTTGGCCAATTTGGGTGCATCGCCATTGATAAGGTGAAGTATTGCAGCTAAATCAACTATGTAGATAGAAAAGAGCAGGTTGTGAAAAGGCACCCTTGTTTTTAACCATTATAGGATTATATCTTCAGTGCAAGCCCCTTATCCTCAAACAATTGTACCCTGACCCATGTATCACTGTGTTCTTTCAACCTTTCCAAAAGCTGAGTAATAATCTATGAATTGAGCTTGAATTTTGTTGAAATTGCTTTTTGAGCCTAAAGGATGATTGCAACAATAATATCCAAGGTAGAGCTCTTGGCTCTGAAGTCTGTTTGGTGGCAATTAAGATTTTTGCATTTTAACCCAATCTTTCAGATAGGAAAGAAGTTGTTTCGTTTCACAAAATGTTTCCAACTACATCAATTAGTGAAATTAACCTATAACTGCTCAGTATGTCTTTGGTCCTCTTTTATACTGGTCATGATGTATATTTTTTATTTGATATGAGAGTCAGAATTAGGGACCAACACTCTAGATTGAGCTTTAAGATAGCATTTGGCAATCTGTTAGGGTCAAGAGTATGTGTAGTTTTAATGTTTTTGATGATCCATCTGATGTTGTTCTCTGAGATTAGGTAAGTAGATGTCATGTTTATTAGCTATGAGTTGGAGGTATTACTTCCATAGAATCCAATCATAGTCATTCCAGTTAGAAAACAATATATGATAGTCACAGTATTTTTGTTTCAAGCCTTTTATGGATCAAAATTGTGTGGTTTAGTATTATTGTTATGTGAAATTTGGTACAAAGAGAATCTTGGTTAAATGCTTTAATTTTAGCAATATTTTTTACTTGTTTTTAACATTTTTTAACTTCTGTTTTTTGTTGCAGCGTCCTGCAAACAGATTTTTTAGGAGTTAAATAGCTGATCATATTGTCTTTTTGTCTTTGCTGATCCATGTGGTTGAGAATAATTGTAGAATAAACAAATTCATATATTGGTTGGGGTGGATGTAACTTGAGTAATTTCTGTGTAGCGTACTCATGCAGAATTCCCTAAGAATTTTGCAAGATTACACGGAATTACACAACATGAGTAATTTTGTGTTTAGAGTTATTTCTTACTGCAAAAATGCCCCCTCGCATCCAAATTGGAAATTAGGATGTATTTTGCGCTAAGAAGTAGTGCTAAATGCAACAGAACATGAATAGCAAGTGCAAGCAGCTGTTTGCATTTGATAAATGTGCTCTTGGGGTAGGATTTTCCCTCAAATCACTACTGGCATTTAGCATCCACTCACACTTGCCAAGTGCCTCATTACGAGTCTGGCGGTCAACAGGCAGCCAGAGTTGCGGGGGTGAGGCAGTGGCAGCCTTCCGACCCTCTATTACAACCAAGGGCAGTAGGCCATCCTGGGACCAGTGCAACCACCAGGGATCAGAGATCCATGGCAGTGGCACGGTGATCTTGAGGCCGCAATATGCTTGGCGGGCCGAAGTGGCCAAACATATTGAGAGTTTCCTCACCACCATACATGTTGGGCCCGATTCACAGAACTAACTTACGACAAAATCCTAAACTTACTACCATTTTGGTATTCACAGAATGAACTTACTCATTTTGGTATTCACAGAATAAACTTACTCATTTTGGTATTCTCAGAAGACACTTACACATTTTGTGTAACTTACACATTTTGTGTAACTTACTCATTTTGTGTAACTTACACATTTTGTGTAATTTACACATTTTGGTATTCACAGAAGGCACTTACTCATTAATGAGTAAGTGCCTTCTGTGAATACCAAAATGAGTAAGTTAATTCTGTGATTACCAAAATTGTTGTAAGTTCATTCTGTGAATACCCAAATGTGTAAGTTCATTCTGTGAATACCAAAATTGTTGTAAGTTCATTCTGTGAATACCCAAATGTGTAAGTTCATTCTGTGAATACCAAAATTGTTGTAAGTTCATTCTGTGAATACCCAAATGTGTAAGTTCATTCTGTGAATACCCAAATGTGTAAGTTCATTCTGTGAATACCCAAATGTGTAAGTTCATTCTGTGAATACCAAAATTGTTGTAAGTTTAGGATTTTGACGTAAGTTAGTTCTGTGAATCAGGCCCTTTGTGTCCCCCTGTGGGCATGCACTCCAGTACCTGCATGGTATGGACTGCTGCAGTCCATGCCATGCATGTACTGAGTTTGACTTATCCATTGCGGTGCCTATTTCATAGGCACTGCCGTGGGAACAACAAAGAATCGCCCGCCAGACAGGAGAAAACTCCTAATCTGGTGAGCAGTTCATCCATGGGTTTGGTCGTGCGGGAGCGGGGCAGGGCAGTCCCGCACCACCAAACTCATAAGGAGGCCCTAAAGGTGTTTTTGTGAAAGGATTTTTTTCTCCAATTTATTCTTAACTATATAAGCAGGAGTAAATGCTTAATAATTGATAATTCCGTGTCAAAGAGTAACGTGGAATTTTATTTTTGCAGCAAGATATTGGGTTTTGAGGGGATAAAAGTGGGAAGATATTTAAAGAATTCATATTTAAATTTTAATATATAAGGTAAATATTTCAATGATTTGAAAATTAATAATTTAGAATTTTTAATTTTATTTTGTGCTAATAATATTTTAAGAAATTTGTATTTGATGTTAATTCAAATATAATATAATTGTAGGATATTCATATTTTAATAACATAATTATATATTATTGAATATTAAAAATATATACATTTATTTAATAGGCAGACATTTTTCTATATTATAAAATGAATTATATATAAATAAAAATAAAAAATGAGCAGTTTTGCATTTTTTAATAACAGTTATTTCTAAAATTTACATTTGTTTGTTATAAATGTTAACAAATATGAAATCTATAAACGCTTTTTCAAAATGTATTATTGTAATGGGCTTTTTTTAAGTTTATCAATATTCACAAATATATATTTTTTAATTTTTTAATAGTAATTAGAATAGTACTTTTATAGTTTAGAATATAACTATGAGCATAAGTGTGTGTAGTTAAATTAGTGTGTTTTTACATGATAATTTACTACATTTTATAGTACACAAATGTGGGAATTTATGGATTGATTTTCTTTGCAATATGTTTATTTTTGTATTATTTTATGTAAAATGTTTTGTTCTGAAGTGAATATTGTAATTTTAAACTATTTAGGGCATAATTACGATGTTGGGCGGACGCACCATTGCAGTCTGGAACCGACCAACCATAGGTTGGCGGTTCTGACCGCTGGATTTGGAAACATTCATTTCCCAATGGCAGCTTGTGTGGTGGGCAGAAAAGTCCCGCAGCCTAAGCTGCCATTGGGAAACGGAAGTTTTCAACCATCCATGCACTGTGTGGCAGGCACCATGCGGTGACTGCCACACGGTGCAGGGATATTTAGGGGAGCACCATAGGTGCCCCCAGGCATCATAGCGGAGGGCCAGGCAGGAAAGGGGGCCCTGCTAGGGGCCCCCATAGTCACTTTCCAACAGCCTTTCCACGTCAGAAAGGCAGACATGAAAAGGCTTTTGGAAAGTGCCACCATAATCCAAAGGGCAGAGCCGAGTCTGGCTCCGCCGTCATTAGTGGATTATGGTGGCGTCCAAAGCTCCGACAGGTTCCTTGAGCCTGTCAGAAGTGCATCAGAATCCCCTGCAGGTTTCTCTCAGACTGCCGTCCTCCTAATACGGCGGTCGAACTGAAACCTATGATGTCGGCTGGAAAGCCTCCAACAGCTGGTCAGAGGCTTTCCGCCCAACATCGTAATTGGGCCCATAGTGTCCAACACCTTCCACAATATGGTTTATATAGGAGTGCGAATAGTGAATGGCACCCCTTTAGTGTCCATCACAATTCCCAATATGGTGTACATTGGAGTGGGAAAAGTAAATGTCACACCTTTAGTGTCCAACACCTTCCCTAAATTGGTTTAGACTGGAGTGGGAATAGTAAATGCCCCCCCTTTAGTGTCCAACACCTTTCCTAGTATGGTTTAGATTGAAGTGGGAATAGTAAATGTTGCACCTTTGGTGTCCACCACATTCCTTGAATTTCTTTAGATTGGACTGTTAATAGTAAATGTACCATCCTTTAATGTCCAACACATTCCCCAAGTTGGTTTAGATTGGAGTGGGAATAGTAAATATCATCCCTTTAGTGTCCAACACCTTCTCAAAATTGGTTTAGATTGGAGTGGGAACAGGAAATGGTACCCCTTTGGTGTCCAACACGTTCCCCAATATGTTTTAGATTGGAGTGGGAATAGTAAATGTTATCCCTTTAGTGTACACCACCTTCCCCAATGTGGTTAGACTGGAGTGGGAATAGTAAATATTACCCTTTAGTAGGGGTGGGCGGAATTTGCGTAGTCGCGCTACGCAAAGCTCCGCAAAACGGTAAAAAATCTCCGCGAGCACGCAAAAGTTCTGTGAACACGCGGAATTGCTTGTTCCGCCCGTTCGCGATGCTTTTTTCCTGTTCGCGAACGCTGTTTGCGTGCTAGGGGAGAAATATCTCGCGAACACGCATTTTGAAACAAGCAAAAAATTCCGCGAAGCCGCGGATCGCGGTATTTTTGGTAATTCCGCGTTCTCCGCGGAATGCAAAATTACCCAAATTCTGCAAATTCCGCAAGCGGAACGGAATTTACCGCCCAGGCCTACCCTTTAGTGTCCAACATCTTCCTCAATATGGTTAGATTGAAGTGAGACTAGTAAAGGTCACCTCTTTAGTGTCCAACATCTTTCTCAAATTGATTTAGATTGGAGTGAGAATAGTAAATGTTGCTGCTTTAGTGTCCAACACCTTCCTTGAAATCGTTTAGATTGGAGTGGGAATAGTAAATGCTATTACTTTAGTATTCAACTTCTTCCCCAATATTGTATAGTTTGTTTAGTTTGGAGCAGGAATAGTAAATGTTACCCTTTTAGTGTCCAACACCTTCCCCAGTTTGGTTAGATTGTAGTTTCCAACACCTTTCACAAATTTCTTATAATAAAAACAAGTCACACATTTTTCATTTTGTATTTGTTTCCAATTTTTTATTTGTATTGTATTATAGATACTTCAATTAAAAAATAAAAACATATAAAATTAAGTAAATTAAACATTTGTTTAGTAGCTTTTTAATAATAAAAGATCAGGTAAATCACATTTATATACATGTGTATGTTATACATTTTCAACTTCAATTTTTTATTCTTCACACTTTTTTAACATGTATTAACTTTTTTACATATATATTTTCAACATTATTTTCACATATGTTGTATTAGCATATATTAAATAATTGTATATATTTTATAGTATTATTTCATTTATACCTTACAATTTTTTCCTAATTTTTACAACATTGTTGTATTTGTGTTCTCAATATTTGTGTTTTTTATAGTTAAGTATACAGATGCAATATTTTTGTTATCGTATTTAATGGCCAAAATGTTTGTGGGTTGATATTTGTTGGATCAATATTATGCCAGTGATCCAGCTTTTCTAGGAGTAGCACGGTTCTACCAACATAACCATACCATAGATTGGGTGAATGGTTATCTTACCTTCCTTTCTTCCTTTTGTCAAGAATACTGTGTTGGACCCCTTCCTGAGTTTTAAGAACAAACACTACTTGCACTAGAGGAATCAAGCATATTGATTCTCAAAGAAAATCTGAGTTTTTTGGATGTATTTGACAAAAAAAGGCCAATGTTTTGCCCCCACATAGACCCTATGATTGTACGATAGATTTACAACCAGAGGCTCAACTACCCTGCAGTAGAAGCTATGCTCTGACCGAAAAGGATAGTATGCATCCAAGACAATAACTGGATGAACTTCTGGAAATAAGGTTCATTAGTCCCTCTCATTCCCCAGTTTCTTCTCCTCTGTTTTTTGTCCCAAAGAAGGGAGAGAGCTTCAATCTTGCATTGATTATAAAGCTCTTAATCATATGATAATTAGTATAGATACCCTCTACCCCTCATTTCATCTTTATTGGATCATGTAAAAAATGCCACTATTTTGTATTTCAGCTTGATCTTAGATGGAACTATCATTTCGTATGGGTTAGGGAGGGGGACGAATGGAAGACCACTTTCCGTACTAAAGTTGATTTATTTGAATATTTGATGATGCTTGGTCTCTGTAATGCTCCTGCAGATTTTCAGTTCTTCATTAATGAAGTACTACAAGACTACATCAACATCTGTGCAGTTGTGCAGATTGATGGCATTCTGAATTTCTCAAGACCATGAAAGAATATGTAGGAGTTGTTAAAAGCATGTTGGTGAAATTAAGGAAACACCAGTTGTTTGCAAAGTTGGAAAGGTGTATTTTCCAGGTGGAGGAGTTTGAGTGTCTAGGGTTAATTATTTCAGCAGAAGGAATACAAATAGACCCCAAGAAAGAAAAGGCTATTCAAGATTGGAAATTATCTGAATCAGTAAAAGATGTGCAACGTTTTTTAGGCTTTGCTAACTTTTATAGGGGATTTATCAGTCAGTTTTCAGCTTTGGTCTCTCCAATTACTGGGTTCCTAAAAAAGGGTTGCATTTCTATTGGACAGAAGAGGCAGAAAAACCCTTTCAGACCCTGAAAAATGGGTTCATTACGGCCCAATCCTTAGCCACCCAGATCCCTCTCGACCTTTTATTGTTGAGGTATCACAAGCAACAGTTGGATGAATATTATCCCAGAGACATCCTGTTACAGGTCAAATAAATCCGGTAGTTTATTACTCTCGGAAATTGAGTCCAGCTGAATCTAATTATACCGTGGCAGATAGAGAATTATTGGCGATCATGTATGCTTTTGAGGAATGGAGAGCATCGTAATTTGCAATTCCTCAGATCTGCCCAAGCCTTATTGGCTCGTCAGTTATGATGGACTAAAGTTTTTGCAGAGTATGACTTTCTAATCACTTTCTAACCAGGAAGAAATAATGGAAAGGCAGACGCTCTCTCACGATATGGTTATGAACCACAATAAAGACCTCAGGATCTTCCTCCCATCATACCAGAAGAGAAAATGTTAGGACTGATAGCACCCTTAGATTTTATAACTGGGGTACAGCAGCAACACAGAACAGAGGATAGTAAAACAATAATACAAAAACAGTGAAATATAACAACAGTTACACTACATAAGTGGGGTCTATGTTTACCAACTCAAGATTAGCAAGATCAAGCACTAGAGTGGTGTCATAATAGCAAGATAGCTGGTCACCCAGGGGAAAAAAGAACTTTGGACTTATTACACAGGCATTTTTGGTGGCCAACTATGACAAAAGACAAAGGACAATATGTTGCTACTTGCTCAGTCTGTCCCAGAAAAATCAGAGCCATGCAGCACAAGCAAGGTTATTGATGCCTATTCCGGTACCTCCCTGGCCATGGCATATAGTATCCCTAGATTTTAATGTTGAGTTACCACGCATTCCAGACGGGTTCAATACTGTCTTAGTCATTTGTCACTTGGCATTCAAGATACAAGACTATAGTGTGTTGTTTGATTTCAATAGATTTATTTCTGTTAAAGGATTGTATAGGGATTAGCAGGTTTGAGACATTTCACTCTTATCTTCCACTTTTCTCCTTTAGGTTCTCCTGAGCTTTTGGTCTGCCGGCACCCTTGATAGAAGGAGAAAGCACAGGTACATTCTGTTCTCTTTATTTGTCCTTAACTTCACGGGGCAGCTTTACAAGGAACTGACGCATCTTCATAGATGTGTCAGTTTCCTTGCGCCAGTGCTAGATGTCCTTGCGCCACCATGGATGCGCTGTATTTACAATACAGTGCTCCATGGTGCAAGGATTAACAGATGCATCAGAAATACTGACGCATCTGTTGGCACAAAAGTCACGCATCGCTGGAGTTGCTCATGAAAGTGACGCAACTCCAGCTATATGCCACAACAGATAGTTGAGTCCTATACAAAAAGCCCTGCGTCAGTTCTTGATTCGACAGTCCTCACCATCGGCACCCGCTGGGAGGCGGCCGCCCTGGAGCTAAGGAGGAGCTGCAGGGCACCAGCCAGCGGTCTCCTCCGGTGCAACGTGAGCAGTGGCAGTACGCGTCCAGCCTGCTTGCCTTGGAGGAGGGTGCCGGATCAGCTGGGAAAAAGGTTGGCATGACGGAGGAGCCTCAGGAAGCTCAGAGGCATTCTTCGAGTTGTCTCCAGCACGGTCTGGAAGACCGTTTAGTCCAGGCAGGGCCGGACTGGCCATAGCGGGCACCGGGCGTTTCCAAGAAGGTAAAGGGAGCAGGGGGGGGTTTGAGGCCCCCGAAAATGACAGCTCCGGGGAGAAGACAGGCTCCTACGAGAGAGAAGGCAGCCAGTAGGGGGAGGGGAAGGGTCTCTCCCTTTCCACGCAAGGAGCAACACAGGACCCCGAGGAGGGGATTAATCCTTGCGCTTTTTTGCGGTGCAAAGAAAAAAGCTGCAGTATCAAAGCAGGAAAGGGCAGGAAAAAGTCAGATGATCATAAGCCTAAAATTACACCCTCTCTAAGATCCTACTTCAAGGTGCAGCTTTTTTTGGTTGATATTTCAAGGCAGGCCGAAGCACTTAGAAAGAGCTCAGCTTATTACAGAGACTAACATAGAGCAATTGGCTGCTATAGGAGGCTCTCCCACATTAAACCCCACAAGCAGTCAGGGGCAGCCATATACAGAAGCGAAGGGACAAGCTGGGATCTCAATACCTCTCGTTTAAAGCAGGGGAACCGAGCCGGCTATAGCTGAGGTAGCCTCTGGAAACCCTACAGGGATTTCGCCAGTATGAATGAATGAAAGAACATTTATAAAGCGCTTGGTTACCCAGGGGCATCCCAGCGCTAAGACGTCCAGTAAGCTACGAGGAAAGTAAGCTACGAGGAAATTAATTAAAAAGAAAAGTTTTCAGAAGTTTTCTGAAATTGAGGTATTCAGGTTCGGAGCGTATGTGGAGGGGAATGCTATTCCAGAGTCTAGATGCGTTATATGTGAACAGTCGGCCTCCACTACGTGCACGTTTAATCTTCGGTACACAAATTAATCCTTTTTTCCCCGATCTAAGGGCTCTGTTGGGTACATAAGGTTTACTCCAAGGACGGATCAAGGGCGGGCCCTTTCCTGAAAATGACTTATGGGTGATACAAAGGGCCTTAAATTGCATTCTTTCCTGGACGGGTAACCAATGCAGGGTAGCGAGGGCAGGCCTTGCAGAGGAACGTTTGGGAATGTTCAGGAGCATACGGGCTGCACAGTTCTGTACTGTTAGTAGACTTTTAATGGTAGCCTGGGAGGCTCCCAGGTATAGGGCATTGGCGTAATCGAGCCGTGAGAGTACGAGAGCCTGCACCAGCAGTCGTCTCGCTGCAAACGGGAGCATGGGGAGTATCTTTCTAAACCTTCATAGTAGGCCATAGCAGCTCGCTGCCACTATACGTGATTGCTCTCTGAAATCGAGATTGCAATCAATCCATACTCCTAGACTCTTTACTTGTTTTTTTGGGGCAGGAGGGGAGCCTAGGCATTTGGGCCACAGGTGATCCACATTTAGGGGAGCAGACTTCCCAAAGAGCAGAAGTTCAGTCTTGGATCTGTTAAGTTTCAGAAAAGAACTGCTCATCCAATTAAAAATTTCTGAAGGCAGGTGGCTAAATCAGGGTCTGGTTGGTTGGCTTGCTTCAAGGAGACAATTAGTTGTGTGTCGTCGGCATAAGTAATGATCTGTACCCCAAATGGGAGTACTAATTCAGCCAACGAACTCATGTAGACGTTGAACATCGTGGGGCTCAGGGAGGATCCCTGCGGAACCCCACAAGACAACGGAATGGGTTTTGAAGAGCATTCCCCTTCGAAAACCGAATAAACTCTGTTTTGAAGGAAAGACTGTAGCCACTTTAGTGCCAACCCAGTCACTCCGGCGTCCCTCAGTCTTTGTATCAAAAGCTGGTGATTGACAGTATCAAAGGCCGCGCTGAGGTCCAACAGGATAAGAGCAGCGCAGCGTCCGTTGTCAAGGGTCTTCCTAATTTCTTCTACTGCAGCTAAAATGGCAGTCTCTGTGCCTTGTTGGGGTCTGAAACCAGTTTGCGTAGGATGTAGACGATTGTTATCTTCCAAGAAGGCCGTTAAAATCGAATTGATGTATTTTTCGGTCAGTTTACTGACTCCTGGCAGTAAGGAAATTGGACGATAGTTTCCCCAATTCTCTGGATCAAGGTTTGGTTTCTTTAGAAGCGCTTTCACCCTAGCATGTTTCCATTGCGGTGGCACAATCCCGGTTTTAAGTGATGAATTTATACAATCAAATATAACTGGTGACACCACCTCTGAAATTTTATGGAGAATAGTGGGGGGGGGCAACATCTAGGGGAGAACCCGATTTAAGTTCCATTCCATTCCATTCCAAGTTCTTTCAGCAATCTTTGCAGGGTGTTGAGATCCAGAGAATAGAATTCCTCCAGCAAGATGGGGACGTCAGGAGTGATTATATCACTTGATCCACACATTTGTGGAGCGGTAATAGGAGGGAAAGAGTTGTAGATGGTCTGTATCTTTTCTGAAAAGAAATCGGCAATTTGCTCACACCGCAATTGAACATTATTGATATCAATAGGGGGGGGTAGGGGGGTAAGAAGAGAGTTGGCGATTTTAAATATCTATTGAAGCTTTGTTCCACACCCTTTCGGAGGATATCAAAAAGGGATTCGCCCTGTCTGAATCCAATCAGGGAGAGATTAGGAGTTTCTGTGAAACATTGGAAAAGAAGATAGATCTCCTAAATTTGAGAACTGAGACTCTCGAGAACTCTGTAGGGGGTTTGAAAAACAAGCTAAGTATTGCAAAAGCAGATATACTGGCTCTTAAAAGGGAGGAGCAGGAGGGCTGAGACAAGCTGGAACAATTAGATAATAACTCCAGGAGGAGCAACCTTCGCATTTTGAATGTCCCTGAGGGGAAGGAAGGAGAGGACCTAAAGTCCTTTATCGTTACATTAATAAAGGAAACGGTGCAGATTAAGGAGACTGAGGAAGAGCTAAGGAAAGATATTCAAAGGGTGCATAGGGACCCCTTTAGAAGAAACCCTAATAGAACCAAGCCTCGAAAAAGTCTACTGAATTTTCACACCTATTCCCTAAAAGAAAAAATCCTGAACATGGCTCTGAAAGCTAAATCACTAAGAGGGAAAGATTTTTCATTTGAAAAAAAGATCTGACCTTGCCCGAGCCACCTCAGATAGGCAATGGGAGCTGGGAAAAAATTAGATGAGTTTAAAAATCTGGGGGCCGTTGCCCAACTCAAATTTCCAGCTTCCCTGAAAGTCATGTATAAAAACAGAATGCATAATGTAAGATGCAAACAAGAGGCAGGCGAGCTTTTGGAAAGCATGAAAAAAAGTGGTAGTTAACATCAGGAATTTCCTTTTGGTGTCTCTTCATTCTGTGTTAAGCTAAAGTTTTTTCTAATCATTTTTACCTGGGTGGGGGGCGCATGTAGGGGGGGCAAATAGACAAATAAAAAAAATAAGCAAATAAACAAACGCACAAATAAAATGAATAGGAAAGCAAATAAAAAGGGTAGATATTTACTGAATTTGTCGTGGTCATGGTTACTACATGAAAGAGAGGTGCAGAGGTGGGTTGCCTCCGGGTGCCGCAGCTAGGACTAACATCTAGTCCAGGATAATAGTGGGTTGGGTTCTCCAGGGTGGGGTTCAGGGGCGGGGGGTCGGGTGGGGCGCACTGGGTGGGGAGCATGTAGAGAAAAAAAAAATCCTCATTTGCCTTAGCTAGGTTACTTATCTCAGAGGGAAATGGAGATGTCTGGTTTTTGCTCATGCCTCAAATTTGCCTCAAATTCAAATTATCTAGGGAATGGTCGAGTTTTTATCTTGGAATGTGAATGGTTTGCGCGTTAAACGAAGAAGGGCAAAAATATTACAATACATTAGAGATTCCCCCAGCACAAGTCATTATCTTGCAAGAGACCCACCTGACGAAAAACGAATGTATTGTGATTTTTAAGAATTTAAAATGGGTCGACCATATGATCTGCACGGACCACAGCGCCAAAATTAGAGGAGTGGCGATAATAATAAAGAAGCAAGTCAAGGCACGTATAATAGATTCATTAGTTGATACCTGCGGCAGGTGTGTCATTCTTAAAGTAATAATGCAGGATAATGTAATCATCCTGGTAGGGTAGTACAGCCCGAATTGTGATATTCCTGAGCCCTTAAAAACCATCTCTGCAAATCTTGTTAGATTTTCCAGATCCCGTAATCATGGCTGGCGATTTTAATATTGTATTAGATCCCAAGCTGGATAAATCACCAAATAGCAGAGCTGTAATAACATCAAAATCACACACATATCTGCACTCAATGATGAAACAGATGGGACTCAGTGATGTTTGGAGAGATAGATCTGGCCTCCAGTTGGGGGTCTCCTATTACAATGGGAAATATGGCCATAAATCCAGGATAGATTATGTCTTGGCTAGTCTCAGCCTGAGGGGGAAATTCAAGGACATTGGATACTTGACACCCCACCTATCCGATCATTCAGGAATGTACCTAGATTTGGAAAGCAGGAAGATCGGTAGAGTTTGGACTCTTGATCAAACACTGCTTCAGGTCACACAGGAAATGAATCATCTGAGTCTTGAGACGAATGACTTTCTAGGCCACAATGTAGGGTCAGCTGTGACTCCAACAGTTTGGGACCCCTTGAAGGCCTATCTAAGGGGGATATCACCAGCAAATTATGCTTCAGAAATAGGCAGTACAGGGAAGAGGTAGCACAAATAGAAACAGATATGAAGATCATGGAGGCAGGCATGAGTAGTACTGTGGAAGCAGAGAAGTGGCAGGAAAGCAAGGTTAAACTGGACAAATTAAAGGAGCAGCTTGATACTACTCTTCAGATGAGGGTTATGAAACGATGGGAAGCAAGTAAGCTGGCTCATTTTGAGTACAGGGAGGGGGCAGGGAGATTATTGGTCTGGAAAGCAAAAACAGATAGAACACGCAACCTGATAAGAGAAATTGAGGACGGTGAAAGTAGGACCAAATTAGCAACTGATGCAGAGATAGAGAGTGCTTTCTACGATTTTTTCCAGAAACTATATTCAGAAGACAGGGTGGTTAATAAATCTGAAGCCGAGGAATGGTTGAGTGCGAATACTCTTAATTCTTTTAGATACATCGCAAGCATCTCTTAGAGCAGGATATTACCTAGGAGGAGGTTAAGAGAGCTATACTTTCAAGTAAAGGGGGCAAGGCGGCAGGCCCAGATGGTCTGCCAATTGTCTTTACAAAAGCATGGGTGATGTTTTAATCCCAGTTATGACCCAGCTTTTCAATGAGATTTTAAGTGATGGGAAAACATTACCTGACTCTTGGGGTGAGGCGATGATTACTTTAATAGTAAAGCCAGGGAAAAATCCAGCAATTTGCGAGTCATACAGACCCATATCACTGCTCAACGCGGATTATAAGATCTTCACTAAAGTCCTAGCTGACAGGTTAGGCACAGTAGCAGGTGACATGCTACACCTTGACCAAAAGGGGTTTGTCAAGGGTAGAAATCTGTATGAACTTACATATGATCTTATTGGCGCGATCGTTCTAGCCTCAACATACTCGCTCCCCTTAGCAGTCATGACTCTAGATGCCACAAAGGCTTTCGATAGAGTTAACTGGGTATACCTGGCAGTTGTATTGGAGAAATACAATATTGGCAAGAGCTTTCGTAGAGCCATTCAGTTGATATATCAAGATCCATCCGCAAAACTGCTGGTGAATGGAAATTTAACTAAGCATTTTAAAATAACTAGGGGCACTAGACAGGGCTGTCCCTTATCCCCTCTCCTTTTTAATTTGTATATCGAGCCATTTGCTCAGAAGCTTAGAGATGAGGCGAGTATCTCTCCATGTAGGCATGAAGGGTGGGAGAGAAAAGTTGCCCTTTATGCCAATGACATACTGGTTTTCTCCTCCGATCTCTCCACTGCCCTGCCAGCCGTTATAAAGCATGCTGAGGATTTTGGCAGGATATCAGGGTATGATGGTAATTCAGAAAAAAACAAGGTTCTGTCATGGAATTAAAAGGAGAGCCAACATCGGACTAAAAGAGAGATGAAATATCTTGGGGTAAAAATAGTGCAGGACATTGACAAAATCACAGAGGCTAATTTGTCTAATGTAATAGGGGAGTGTTTGTGTCTCATGAACAGTTGGGTTAATCTCCCCTTGTCAATCTTTCGGAGGGTGAACCTGGTTAAAATGATAATACTCCCAAAAATCACCTTCTTCTTTAATGCAATCCCACTACATTTCGGCAAGTCTTCCATAGATAAACTCCAGCAGGCTATAAATTCCTTTATTTGGGTCTACAAAGGAACCAGAATTGCCTGGAAGAAGCTGAGACGTAGGAGGGAGAAGGGAGGATTGTCCCTCCCGGACTTACAGAATTACGCTTGAACTTTCCAGCTGTCCCATTCTAGAATGTTATTAAAATCTCCAGATTGTGTTGGTGTAGGGGCTATGTTTTCAGCAATGTTGAGGGGAGCTAATCTAGTCCAGGATTGTTTTATTTTTAAGTACGGAGATGCTAAGTTCTTTAAAAAGATAAGGTTAAAGCTGTTACAGGCAATGGCCAGAACATGGGCAAACATCAGAAGGTTGATGGGCCTCAGCTATTTTTCCAGCCTTTCCCCCTCTGGGACTCCCCTGGAACACCGGACTGTCTAAGGGACAAACTAGCGCAGCCACTAAGGGAGGCTGTACTCAGCATATGGGGAGACCTAGCTCAGGAGGGCACAATTCTACCCTTGTTAACGCTACACGCTATCCTGAAGGGGGACATCTCCAAATTTAAATACATCCAACTTAAAAGCTGGGCCCAAAACCTGAAATCCCCAATTGGCGTAGGAAACCTCTTAGAGGAGCACCTGGTGGAAAAACCTCAGGGGAAAAAAGAGGTTTCCATACGGTACTGGAAAATTGAAGAGGCAATAGATGGGGACTTCAGACTTGCAGAAGATCTGTGGGGGCCTGTTTGCCGGAAGAGAGCCTTGGGAACAACTCTGGCAAGTATCACTGTGCACTTTATTCCTTACAGTTAAGCTGGCATGGTTAAGGAGGAATCATCTTTTTTCAATCCACATGGCCTCCCTAACTCCCCAAAGCTTATCAAAGATGACGAAAGGACCCCCTGTAAAATGTAAGAAAAGCAGCTTGGAGAAGGCATCAGATATACACATGTTCCAGGAATGCCTGGCTATCCTTGATTTCTGTGTAAAGGTTGGTGAAACCATCTCGAACATTCTTGGGCTCCAACTCAAGGTAAGCCTCACTATGATAATCTTTGGAATTTCTAATGAAGTTACAGGCCCAGCAAGAGCATTCTTTTTTTATGCCATACTGTTAGCTAGAAGGGAAATCTGTCGAAGATGGGTGGAATGTTTGGCTCCCCAACACTCTGACTGGTTAGACTCCGTTATTTCGACATCCAAATCAGACTTGAAAGGGACTCAATCCAAGAGGAAGGAAGCCCTTTGGCACTTTTTATTGAGATGGCTAAATACAGAGGCAGATGCAAATTGATTAGGGCTCCCTCTATAACAAAATTGCCCTATGATTATACCTCTCTGGATCTCTCTGGACTACAATGAGTTTGCTTCTCTCTCTCACCCTTAAATGTCATCTTAGCAGTCGCCGGTGTTTACCAGACCAAATTTGAGAGTGACCCTACGCGTTTGGGATTGTACCTTTCCAGTACGCATATGTACATGCAGGGGGGAGAAATCTCATACCTGCTCCTAGGGCACGTTCTGGGTACAGGCGTCTGGATTGGTTAATGTGGTCAGAGGTGAATGAGGACAAAAAAAATCCCTGCGTCATTCCTTATGCCTGGTCTGAGCAGGCGCAGGGATTTTGATGCAGTGAAGGCGTAAAGTGACGTCAGTTCTACATGGCGCAGGTATAATGTGACGCAGGGCATTACAACGTGATGCATCTCCCTAGATGCGTCACATTGTAAATTGGCCGCATTGTTTGCGCAAAGGCGGTGCAAGGAGGTGCAAGGGGCTTCTAAATCTGCCCCCACATTTTTAGAGTTAGTGAATTGTGTCCCTTACCCGGAACCTCGTTCTTTAATCTCCAGAGAGTGGTTAATTAGCAGTGCACTACTCTCTCAATGCCCTTATAGGTCCACATATTTTCCAGGATTAATTAATATAAAAAAAGTAAATCTAAATAACAAAAGATAGAAATCCTCTCTTTGAGGGTTTTAACAAAACCAGGCTACCAACACAATAAGGATTGCTTCAGTGGTAGCCTGGATGCTGCTCCTTAGTCTGGGAGTTCCTTTCTCTCATCATGCTAAACAAGCAATTACATTGGTGACTGGTGGTACTCTGTCTATTAGCACAGCCTCCAACCCATTTCCCCCATAGCCCCCTACCTTTTCCCCTGGCGCTGCCCCAGCCGGTCACACACCTGGGATAGTCATGCTCCTCCGAGAGTATGGACCGCAAAGTGTCCTTCTGGCGGCCTTCCTGCCTCGAGCAGCTACTCTCCTACTCCGTCCTTCCCCTGGAGTCACAGTCATCCTGTTGCTTCATCCTGGGTCCCCGGCGTCCCAGGGCAATCAGCGGGGCTGCTTCCAATACCAGCGGGCTCCTCTGTGCGATGCACACATCTGATGATGGCTGAAGTTCCCTACTTCTTCCTGGTAATGCCCCCTGAGTTCATTGTCAGTTCATTTTATGTCACTGTTGTTTGCCTGACTTTGAAATGCCTGCAAAGCAAAATTGGTGTTTTTGCTATCCCTTCCAGGTGCAGCTCGAACGACAGACCAATGAGGGAAATCAGGTAAATCTATGTCCCCTTCACACTGCTCTTCCTGACATCATTGTACACCATTTAACTAAAATGGCACATTTCATTCCGTTGAAATGACTCCCATCAGCCAAGAGATTGCTGAGGTTTTCACACATACTGTAGTTCGTCTACGTGGAGTTCCATATGTGCTTATTTTGGATCAGGGGCTCTCAATCTCTATCCCATTTCTGGAAGGCAGTATGTGACTTTATAGGTATTGAAATTCATTTGTCATCTAGTCTCCATCCTCAGACGGATGGTTAGATGAAAAGGATTAATCAAAGTTTAGAACAGTACATTCAGTGCCAATCGTAACATGACAGTACACAGTGGAAAAAAGTAGTATGTACTTCTGAGTTTACATATAACTACACTATAAATTCGTCCTTTGATTTTTCTCTATTATTTTGTACTGATGGTTTTCACCCTAAAATGTTGGACTGTGAAATATATACACCTCAGATTCTTCCTGCAGTTCATAAATTTCATAAGTCTGACAGCTGTGTTCTAGATTGTCTGGAGTATTTGCAAGAGTTTGGTGGCGGTGCCGGCATAGAGTGTGCTGCCGTAGTAGAGTCGGCTGGTGATGAGGGCAACGTCACAGTTTTCCATGTGCTGATGGGGAGACATCTGAAGATTTTGCAGAGCATGTGGATCATGTGGAAACAGGCTGAGGCAACAACGTCAACCTGACATCTCATGGAGAGTTTACTGTCCTGTATGATGCTTAGGTTTCAGGCCTGGTCTTTTGGCAAGGTGGTAGGTCAGAGCTCTGTTGGCAACTAGCAGTCATTCCAAATGGCGGTGTGTCTGCCGAAAGTCAGAACATCTGTTTTGTCTGTGTTGAGTTTCAGGCAGTTGTCTTTTACCAATGTTGTGATGTTCTACATGCAGCTGTGGAAGTTGGTCTTCGTCAAGGTGGCGTTCGTTGAGAGTGAGAGGACGAGTTGATTCTTGTCAGCATAGAAGCTGACGTTGATGTTGTGTGATCTGACGATGTCTGCGAGTGGAGTCATGTTGATGTTGAAGAGGGTAGGGCTGAGGGATGAGCCTTGGGAAACTCCGCAGATGGTGAGCTTGGGTTGCAAGGTGAAGGGAGGGAGGCGGCGTCTTTGGGTGCATCCCGTAAGGAAGGATGCCATTCATCTGAGTGCATCGTCTGTGAGTCCAATCTAGCATAGTCGTTCGATGAGTGTGTGGTGGGAGATAGAGTCGAAAGCTATGGAGAGATTCAGCAGGATGAGGACAGCTGATTTTCCTCTGTCAAGTATTTTAATGTAAAATCATAAATATTTATGTCTTAGTAAGTTTTGCTTCAGGTGGTGATCACTTTCAGTTCTGTTAATTATTTTATAATCAAGAAATGTGTTGAAATTTAGTAATGTGTAGAAAAGTGTGATGAATGATAGATTTTTTGTTCATTGCCACAAAAGTTGATTGTGCACATTGATCAATTATATGCCTTCCATTTTAAATGGCAAAAGTGTGAGTCATAGAGTGATGTATTTGTCAAGTTGACATATCAATCAGACTTTTTTATTTTAAAGATGGTTTCTGGAATAGTATAATGTGCCTTGATCATTTGTATCTTCATCTGATAGAAACAATAAGTTGTTGAAACCCCCTGATATTAGTACAGTTGTTTGAGTTATTAAGTTGCTTTGAGTTTTGATTTGATCAATTAATGGTGGTAGCTGTTGTCCATTTTTTGCTTGTTTTGGAGAGACATGAACAATTATAAGATGAATAGAAGAGTTAATACAAAACTTCAATCAGACAGCAATGATATTTTTGGATCAATGTGATTTTATGGTTAATCACGTTTAAGTTACATTTTATAACTAAATTCTGAAATTTAATCTCATCCTATTTCATGTCTCTTGCAGACAGATGATGGGAAAGGTATTTTAAAAAGTCCCAAGTTTGATGTCATTTTTACTCAGTTGATGATCCATACCTGAGATGTTCCAGAAGCAAATCTTTATTTGGTCTATTTGGAGAACATCTTTGTAATGTTTCAGAAGCAAATCTTTAGCTGGATGATAGTTGGCTAATTGACATTTTCTTTGTACAAGACCAATTTTGATTCGGTTGAGGATTGAGAAAGTGCAGTAATTTTTTTCTTCTGCTCAACTGATTTGAGAGTTATATCCCATTCCAATAGGGTGCTACTATGAATTAGCATTGCTGCGTTGTTGCTTTGAGGGTTCCATTTTGTAGGTGTGAACTCTCTCCCTGTGCTTTGAGCTGTTATAACTTATATAAATTGTAAAATGTGAATTAGTTCGATCTAAATCTTGAAGTTGTTTTATGTTCTTCAATATATTCTGATGGTTCAAGATATCATAAAAACTATGTAATATTATGCCGGACAGAAGATGATTTGAAATGAGTGATTGAAAGTATTTGATCCTGACTTGTTTATGTGAGCTTTGTGTTTATGTGTAGAACTATTGCTATGCATGTTACCACGCTACCACAATGTCTGTCCCAGCCACCAGAAGCTTGCAAGCATCCTTTCTTTTGTTTTCACAATACCCATGTGGCTTCATGAGATATAGAAACAAGTTTGCTTCTCAGTGTTTCAGTAGGAATCAGCCGAATGCCTCTCAATATCATTCCATTATAAACAGCAAGCTCATCCTTCATTAGGTACAAAGGTTTCGCCAACAAATTAACATTTCTAATCTTAGTTGAGCCCATAACTTTAAACAAAGTAGAATATTTTGACAACTCAGTTTTTCACTCCACTTACTCAGCAACTCCCATCATCACCTCATACACATTCATCTCACTTTCTACTAACTCAATGTTAATCAATCTTTATTTGATTTCAAAGAATCATAAAAGAAAACAGTTCACCACATACATAAAATATGTTGGTACACAACAATATGGCTAAGAGAATAAAACTGTTAGGAATATATAAAATCAGTGCAAAATGCAACACAAATAAAATACATAAAAGTAAATTTAACGTTAGTTGGTATGTTCTGCTAGAAAAAAGTCTGTGCGGGTAACAAAGCTCCACGCAGTCTACAAGGATGTCCTTAAAAACTATGGGGCATATTATCAAGGGCTTTATCGCCGCTTTAGCTTTAGCAGGCGTTAGCGACAGCTTTCATGCGTTAGCGGCCGGGTTTACCATCGCCTTGCATGCCAGCGATAAATATCGCTAATGACATGCAAGGTAGGCGTTCCCCACTAATAGCGACTGAAAACAGTCGCTAACACAACTAACCCCTATTAACAAGGCAGGCGAAGCGATAAAATAAATCGCGCTAAGCGCGTTTATCGCTAGATTTTAACACCTGCTACTGAGTATGACTTACCTGTTTAAAGTATAGGAGGTGGATTGTCAGGCTCAATCCATCCTTGCGTTAATGCGAGAATATCGCTGCTTTTCCACCGATATTCTCACATTTTGCCACTATCGCTGGAAATTTTATCGCTATGGAGATAAACCTTGTTAATAGGGTGTTATCTCAGCGATATTTTCCAGCGATAGGCGGCGTTAAAACAATTCGCGCTAAGCGCGGTTAGCGATAAATATCGCTATTCCTTGATAATATGCCCCTATCTCCTATAACTATAGAATACCAACCGATCCTCTCTCCACAATTTTTCTTGAGCTTACAGATGCCTTTAAAAAAGAATGTATTCTCAAGCAGACATCAGAATCCTCTAGCATATGTAAGTAATGCAGCTCATCACTGCACTTCCGAACAATAGGGACTTGAGGATAGAATTTCAAAAGAACTAAAAGAAAAATTGTAAACATTTTTCAAAAACACATAAAATGAGTCAAAGATTGTACAGACAGCCGGTCACAAGGGCAGGCCCAGAACCACAATAGTCTCCACACTGTCCCTACTCTAAAATGAAAAAGAAGTGATCTCTCTCACCAGGATAATTTCAGGGTTAAATACAATGCATGCTCAACTGGGGCTAAAACAC